>QGSO01000185.1:2461605-2573093 GCA_011037825.1 Carya cathayensis
CTCTCTCTCTCTCTCTCTCTCTCTCTCTCTCTCTCTCTCTCTCTCTCTCTCTCTTTGTGGGCATTAAGCGCCTTGTATGTAAATGCTTGATCATTAATGAAATAGATATCTTCGACATTTGTGGTGCTTTGGTCTAATTGTTTACCATTGACTGATCTGGTTTTGCCCCTGTCAATTCTTATTGAGCGCGTGAAATGAGAATTCATCTGGCCTCTCTTTCTTCTACAGCAGCCCATTTGCTAAGTCACGGGCCATGCCTTACCCCACCAAACGTTTTGATCTTTCTTCCTGGTCGGCCCTTAGACGGGTCTTTACCCCTCCAAGCCTTGAAGCGCTTCTCTTTTTGTCGGATGTGCAGTCGTGCCTTCGACGTCTTCCATGTTTTGCTTCCCTAAGTCTTAATTGTGTTGATTGAGCCTCCTCGTTCCCCATGCATCTCTGGCAATTGCTGAGCTTCCCTAATCATGGCGAAATCTGACGATTTCACTTCACATTTAAAGTGCCCTTTGATTCTCCCGCTATTAATTCCATCTGGCAGTTATTCCCCTCACGTCGTGTCAAGGGATTCGTGTTACTTAAACCGCATGAATTGTGGGGTTTAGACCGGGCGTGTGGGCCCCAGTTGCCCTGGACTTCAACCGTCATGTCTGCTTATATAAGGCCTCTGATTGAACTGAAATATTGTATATTTCATATATTTAGAACCAATATATTTTAATTATTTCATAATATTATTATTGATTTTAGATGGAAAAATGGTTAATAGGAATAAATAAGAGTTGTATTTTAAATTGATTAATATCATGTTTATGCTTAATTTTGTAACTATGATTTAATTGGACAATATTTCTTTTCATGCATAACATATTTTTGATATTCTATTCTTTCTTATTATTTTTGATTTTATATTTCTTTGCTTGTTATTTCTTTTCTGTGTTTGTGCTTTAAAATATTTAGTCGTTCTTTATCTTTATAGCTTTCCAGATGAAAATGATCCTTGGACACGCATATGAAAACTGTGTACGTAGCATGGATGACATTTCTAAAACTGTAGAAACGGAGCATGGAAGACTTGGAAGATTGAGAAAAGCACATCGGACAAAAAATCAAATGGGACCAGCAATTGAAGACCATGAAAGCGACCAAGAGAATTGAAATCATGCAGGGCCCCATGCATTAAATAAAGAAAAGAAGTCCTTTCTTTGCTTTTCTTTAATGGGAAGGTCAGCAACGCAGCAAAGGAAAGCATACTCTGTAGGAGTTTCGAAGGACGCTGAACCATAACAGGTAACTGCAACAGCATGTTTTTTTTGGATGAAAAGCAGTAGAGCTGCGTTTTGATGAAAAGAAATTCAAAGGCACATGTTTTATGGGATGAAAATCCATTTTTTCTTTCGGTATGAGAACTGAATTTAGGGGAAGTTTGCTTCATTGTCGTTGGGAGACGGATTGAAGAACTAAACGGACTTGAAGGCTGGGCACTTGAGTTTTGGGGGCGTAGCCAACAAGGGGGCTGCGGGTTTATTGGCCTTGGGGAGAAAAATGTGCGGTTGGAATCGAAAGCTTCTGGGGGAACTAAAAAGAACGCTGCTTGAACTAGGAGAAACGGAGGCATAGAGACAAAACAAAAGGGAAGCAGACTTGAACAGAGAAGAGTGAGAGAAAGAGAGGCAAGCTAGGTTTTTTAGGGGGCGTCTGGAGCTTTGGACGAAGAGTGATTCATAGAGAGAGACGAGAGTAGGGGTGGTATTTTTGGTTGTTATTTTCTCTTCACTTTTGTTCTATGCTCTCGGTTGTTTTCTAGTGTTTGATTAGTGTGTTTTATTTTAGTTTTTTGATTGAGTGTTTTGTTTTGTTTTTTTAATTTCCATGGCTCTTGTGATGAACATGGTTGGCTAAATCTTTTGTACTAAGATTAGAGGTGAAAGCTAATGGTTTAGATATTTTTTTCAATCAACAATAGAGTTTATATTGTGAGTTTGATCAATTGAATGGTTTTATTATTAGAAACTTTGACTATCTATATATTTATCTTGATCCATTGTAATTTTTGAATACATTGGATGCTTGAAGAATCCCTGTGATATTCAAATGGATTTGTGAATATTTTAATCATCAATTGTTTATGCTTAATCTCTAGTAATTAATTTAATTGGCCTTAACTGCTAAATCTTCCAATTAAACGGAATCATTATTCTAATTTAATTAAAGTAAATTGATCGAAAACAATATTCTAAATTATCCTTGAAACCTTAGTCGTTCTCCATATCGATTTATTTTATCATTTTAATTATATTCTGTTACTTTAAAAATCTTCATCTCAGTAATTTTCTCTTCTATTTGATTGCATGTTCCTTTTAGTAATTTGTTTTCTTTGTTTAAATTTATTTTCTTTGTCTTATAAGTCAATCTCTGTTGATTCGACCCTGTTAGGTACTACAACACCTATATACTTGCAGGTAAAACTACTCTAAATTTTGGTTCACTAGTTTGAGTCAAAGTTTAGGCACAACAAGTTATTGGCACCATTGCTTGGGATGCAACATGTGATGAGATCTTTTTTTAGGAAAAAAAAAATTAATCATAATCTTTTTCTAACTTTTTCTTATTTTTGTAGGTACGATTTTGTTATTTTGTCTAGAAAGGGAATGAGTAGCATTGCTTTCATATTCATATCATTTGGTAATCTCGTTCCCTTCTCTTTTATTTTCATGCTTATTTTGCATTTAGTTTTTAGAATAGAAGACTTTAGGTGATGCATGCATTAATTAATTTTTAAACTTGATCGTACCTTCTAGGTTTTTTTTAATGTACTTGAGCCTCTATGATGAATGATCTCGTGGCAACATGATCAAACTGGTAGATTGAGGAAAGAAGAAATTGTTTTAGAAGAATTGGTTGATAGGTTGTCTGGTGATTCAAAAAATTCTTAATCTAACACCATGACTAACAATCACAGTGTTCATGACGAACTAGAAAATGAGGAGGCACAAAATAATCCACCAATGAGAACTTTGCGTGAATATTTGCAACCAACAAGGACAAGTACTCCATCTTACATATTTTTTCTACGAATATGGAGAATTATGATTTAAAACCGGGAGTAATTCAATTACTTCTCAAGTTTCATGGCTTAGACTCAGAAAGTTCTTATTTGCATTTGAAAGAATTTGAAGAGGTCTGTGCAACTTTACAAAACCAAACTGTCAATCATGATGTTGTTAAATTAAAGTTGTTCCCATTCTTTGTGAAGAAAAAATCTAAAAATTGGCTAAATTCCTTGAGACCAAGATCTATTAGCACATGGCAAGAAATGCAAAGAGAATTTTTGAAAAAGTTTTTTCCTACTCGCGGGACCAACACTTTTCGCATAAACATTACGAATTTTTCTCAAAAAGTTTTCTAAAAAAGAAAATAAAACATTTTTTTCAGTATTGGGAGCGTTTTAAGGAATTATTGCTAACTTGCACACAACATGGCTATGAGACTTGGCGCATCATTAGTTTTTTCTATGAAGGTTTAACATCTCAAATGTAATAGTTTGTAAAAATGATATGTAATAGTGAATTTTTAAATAAAGATCCTGATGATGCTTGGGACTATTTTGACCAATTTACTGAAAATTCCCAATCTTGGGACAACACAAATCGTTTTGATCAGTCAAATAAGTCCAAGCCTAATGCCATGTCTCAAGAGGGTATGTATGTCCTTAAAGGAAATGACGATGTGAAGGCTAGGATAACAAGTTTAACTAGAAAAGTCGAGACCATGGAACTTAGGAAGGTAAATTTGGCTAAGGCCATTGAAAAAAGAAGAGAATTGTGGCATATGTGAGATTAGTGGACACCTAACTCAGGATTGTTCAGCAATTCCCACTTTTAAAGAGGTGTTGCACGAACAAGAAAATGCCATGAATTCTAATAAAAGACAATTTTCTTCCCCTTATTCGGAAACATATCATCCTTGATCATCTATAGGGCTTGGTTCGTGGGCGGTGACCATCTTTGGGTCTTTATTTTGCAGAAATGCATTCTCTTTCTTCATGCTTCGAGACTTGCTGGCATGTTTGCGGGGGCTCTCTTTGACTTAGTCGGACCACCTCGCCTTCCCAGTTGCTCTCAACGTAGAAATCAACTCCGAGATGTTCCGATCCTTGAAGTCTTTTTCTGTTGGCACTGTTTTTTAGTTGATTTTCTTTCCGGTAACCTCTGGTAGAGGTGCAGCAGGAGGCTTTCTCATAGATGCTACTGTTTCATTGTAGTGATAGAGATCTCTGTTTGCTGCTTCCCCCAAAGAGTGATTTTCCCAACTGACATTCCCCTAAGATGCACCCTTTGACCAGTTTGATAGGTAGGAATGAGTGACAGAGTCCTTGGCTTCCAGCTTTTAGCGAGATACGATCCAATCTGATACCCACCCTACTAGTCGGTGTTCTTGGCCGGTCGCCCTTGGCACTAGGACTTTAAGTTGTAATTTATTGTCTTTTGTTTTGGTGCTTTAAGTTGTAACCTGGCGTCCTTTGTTTTGGAGCTTTAAGGTGTAACTTGCCATCTTTAATAAAATTCCTTTGCTTTTGCAGTACTGGCTTTCGACATTCTTTCGCATTCTCTCTCCTATGTTGTTGTTGTGCTTTCCTTTTTTGTTTGGTCTGGCCTGGGGGGGGGAACAGTTGGGGCTTAGCACTAGGAGGGGATGGTCGTTTTCCTGAGCTTCACGGTTCACCTTGCATGTACTGAAACCTACAATTATCACGATCCCGTTGGCCACCAGCTCTCTTTTGCAGGGCCCTTATTCATTAGGTATCCTTCCACCGTAATCCTTCACTATGTTGTTGCTGTGGTCAATGTTTTGCGTCGGGTGGTCGAAGGACCTACCCGCACTCCATCGGGGATAGGTTGGGGTGCCTCCAGTCTGCCCGCCTCTTTTATTCCCTCAAGGAGGAGGTAACTTCTTCGGGTGACCTTGCAGGATTGCCCGCTCTCTCGCCAAAATGGGAGTTAGGGTAAGTATTTAGGCCGCTGTGAGGCAAGTCCTGCTCTTTGTCGCAGGGAAAGTTAGGCGACCTTTGGCTCAACCTACTCCCTTGATCCGCGAGGAGGTGACATGTCCAGCAATTTGAGTCTGGACTCACTCCCACTCATTGACATCGTAGGGAAAGGTAAGATTTGAGTCAGGCTGGAGCTGGGCCCACTCTTCATTCACAGCGGAGGTTGGGGTAAGTATTCAGACCGCCCGGGGGGCTAGACCCGCTTTCCCTCGTGGGAGGGACAAAGCAGCCTTTGGCGTACTCGTCCCTTTGAACCCCGCAGAGAGGTAAGTATTGGGGTAGTTATGTTACTGAACCTACTCCTTCCTATTGACGCTTACGAGGAAAGTAACTTCAATTTCTTTTTCGGGTAGCTGAGGACTAGCACGCACTTTGCCGCTGGAGGGATAAAGCACCCTTTGGCATTACGCCCATCCCTTTGGTATCCCACAATAAGGTAAGTTAGGACAGCAATGCAGCTGACCGCGATGGGGTTTGGGGTAAGTTGTTCGGGCTACCAAGGGGGCAAGACTCGTTCTCCTTTGTGAGAGGGGTTGAGCAGCTTTTGGCCTTACTCTTCCCTTGACCCCGCGGGAGGTACGCAGTTTGGGCAGTTTGCGACTAGACCCGCTCCCACCCGTTGGCATTACAGGGAAGATAAGATTTGGGTCAGGCTAGTGCTGGACCCACTCTTTGTTGTGGTAGAGGTCAGGGTAAGTTATTTGGGCCGCCGGGAGGGCAGGACCCAATCTCTACCATAGGTGGAGTTGGGAGGCCTTCAGCCTGGCCTCCCCTTTAGCCCCGCGGAGAGGTAAGTTGTTTGGTTAGTTTGGGACCGGACCCGCTCTCACTTGTTGACACACACAGGGAAGGTAATCTTTGTCTTTGGGTGGCCAAGGGTCAACCTGCACTCCATCACAGGAACAGGTTTAAGTAGCCTTTGGCGTTACCTCATCCCTCTTGCATCCTGTGGGGAGGTAACTTCTTCAGACAGCGATGTAGTTGGTCTGCTTTTTGCTACGATGGGGATCATGGTAAGTTATTCGGGTCACCAGGGGGACTGGACCGCTCTTAGCCGCAGGAGGGGTAGAGCGGCCTTCGGCCCAACTCTTCCCTTTTGCCCCACGAAGAGGTAAGTTATTTGGGCAGTTCTATTACTGAACCCGCTCCCACCCGTTTGCATTGTAGGGAAGGTAAATGCTGGGTGATGAAGTTGTTGTTGACTCACTTTAAAAAGTGTTTTAAGAGTTACTCCCATGTATAAGAGTTGTCAAGTAGTAATAGGGAAGTCCCTAAGTCATTTTCTCAAGGAACGATTAGTTTAAAATGCAAATTCATTCACTATCGAAAATAAGAGAAAATTATTAACTAAGGCTATCGACAATGATATTCACAATGAGAATTGATTCTTTTTGGACATTGTTAAAAATGCCTTGTTTCCCTTTGTATAAGATGATGAGTGAATGCTAAAGGATATGCAAGAAAAAGTAAAGAGAAAAATGTGTCGAATATGAGTAGGGAATGGGAAAATATTAGCTCGCACATAGGAATTTTTGCTCCAATGCATCTTGACGCTACTTCAATCACTTCCGTTCATTTAGTGGATTTGTGAATGTGTGCTAAATAAATTATGGTTATCCTTACTTAAGAAGCTAAAACACATTCATCAATATCATCTAATCCAAGGTTCCCAAGAAATAAACAAAAGATTACGAAACTTACGTTCTAAAGGGCATTTTATCAAACACTACGTGTGCACTTTTGAAACCCAATAGTTTACCTTCCCAAGTGTTCGATCTAACCTAAAAAATATGATTTACACTACTCAGATGAATCAACAGTAATGAAAATAATCCAACGCACAAGTCCAAACAACCCAAAATAATCCAACTTAATTCAACCACACAATATGCATGAAAATAGCCGAAAGTTACTGAAGAAAAAATTGCATGCTACCGAAAATGAATCCAAACACAGAAACTACTGAAAGTACTTAGCTGAAAATGAAAATAAACTGAAAGAGAACAATTTAAATGTAAGTGCAATGTAAATACAAGCTTGAATCAATCACAAAACAAAGGAAGCATAAAAACTAAAAACATGGAAGAGAAAAATGGGTCTTGGGAGTCGGATGAACTCTCTAGCAAAAACCACCGAATGAGATCTCCCTTTTGTGTTTTCTCCCACCTTTCAGGTAACAAAAACACTGCCTTTCTATGACTTAGACCAATAGAGCCAAAAAATGGAGCTGCATTGCAGGCGTGACTTTCAAAGCACTTTTCTCTAGTAGCAACTGTAACCAATCACTTTCCTATTAGAAGTAGTCGTATGTCCAAGAAAGGCAAAAAGGTGCCCTGCTACAGCTTGGAGATTCAGCTTGGAGTGAATCGAGTTCCATACCTGGTGCAAAGCCCTGTGATGAGTCAATTTCTGTTTGAATTGCAGATGCCATGAATTAACAGTGTGCTGGTGCCAGGGCATGAGTCTGGCGTGATTAAATTATGTATGGAGCTTTCTGCATGGGTTTGTGAGATTGAAAGTAGCTTCCGTGTTGTGAAAGCAATCCATCTTCGTTGAAGAGTCAATGCATGCGGGGTCCAGCTTCTTTGAAATTTGCAATGTGAGGGATGTGTTGACAGATTGATCTTTTTGATGTCGTTGAGTGCTATTTGTGGAAAGAGTTGTTGCGTTGAAGACAAGCCATCTAAAAGATGCTGCAAGGCTCGTGTGAATTGGAAATTGCCCAAATATGAACCGTATAGGGCCCACATTCAGCAAGAGGAAGAGTCAAGCCAAAACCAAAGTGTGAGTTTTTCGTCAAAAGTTGAAATGAGATTGAAAATGCAGGGCATGAATTAATTTAAGCTTTGAAATTTCTGCATGGCCACCTGCATATATGCACAACAATTAACATCCTCAATTTCATGTAATAAATTAAAGATTAAGATCATAAAATTAGGCTGTTATTAATTGAGTTAGAATTGATTTATTGAGGTCTAACTCATTCAATTACTAGTAAGAAAAGTGTGATTGACTCGAATATAAGTGCAAAATAATCACAATATTACAGTTCAATCAGTTGTCCGTTGCTCACATTATTAAGAGATCATCCTGTTTTTCTGAGGCGAAAGCAATATAGTTTCCTAAAATATTGAAACCCTTTCATTAACCATTGAAGATTTACAGTGCTAGACAAAGTTCAAAAAAGAAATAAAAAGAGTGGATGTGAGATCCTCGGAGCTTCTCCCAGCGACGCCTCTGCCCTCGGCATCTTGCATCCCCCCTTTTTTATACCCCCTTCCTCCCCCACAAGCCTAGCAGGATGAGTTAGAGACTATGGTCTGAATGGGCTTTTAAGCTCCTGGACTTAACACTCCCATGCGATCGAGGTGACCACCTACAGGCTGTTGAGGATGGGTCTACCGATTATGGCGTTGTAGGACGATGGGGCCTTCACTACGAGGAAATTGACTATGATGGCAGCAATGCAGGGAAGAGCGTGATGGTTCATTTGGGGTGGACCATACCCTAAGAGAACCTCTTGAGTGGTGTCGGGGTCAGTTGTAGTCGTGCAACGTCAATTCCCATTTGGATGAAAGCCTCCCAGAATAGGATATCTGTGGAGCTACCATTGTTTATGAGGATCCTCCAAGTGGTGAAGTTGGCTACCAATATGGTTATGACCAGCACATTGTCGTGGGGGTACAACATTCCCTCTTCGTCATTCTCCCCAATGGAGATGATAGAGTCCGGTTCCCTTCTTCGGTACTTGGTTGGGCAATACTCTGCCAAGTATACCTCATGATACCGAGCTCGCCGTGTGTGTGCCTTCCTGCTAGAGGATGTGGTGCCTCTGTCGGCGAACCCACCGGCTATAATCGAATTTCCCTAAGAGGAGGGCCCTGCTGCGGTGGTGATCAGGGATGGTTGCGTCACTGCTCTCATTTTGGAGGCCTCCTACCCGAAATCTCTTCCCGCTTGTGTCGGTAGGCTCGATCGATGCTTCTATCCCCCTATCTTTCCCTTCTTTCGTGGTCCTACCTTCGGAGGGGTGGGTGTCGTAGCCTCACTTGCTCCACGCATCCACTCCCTTCTTGCTAAGAGCTGCAGTCTTTAGTATTGTGAGAGGTCGACTTGTGATACATGCAGGAGAGATGACCCATGTTTCGGTCATTGTGTCCATTGGTGGTAGGGTGGTTTGCTTTGTCGATGGTGAGCATGGGTCGATCGAAGTAAGGCCTTGGTCCCTGCTTGGGGGCTTTTTCCCTTCTCTTGCTGTGGGAGGCTTTCTCCAACTTCTTGGGGGCCTTGGCTGTTCGTTCTGCCTTCTTCCTTGGCTTGGTCAGGGCTCGCAAGGTGTCTTCTGCATTGATGAAGTTATCAACCTGGTCCAAGAATTCTCGTAGCGTTATAGGGTTCTTCTGGCCAACGCTTCCATAAATTGGGACTGAGGCTAGACTACCCCCAAGAGTGCCGCCAAGGTTATTTTCTTCTAGCCATGTGCTACTTATGGAATCTTGCCAAGTATGTCTTTAGACTCCCCTTCTCAGTTTGTTTAATGGTGAGGAGGTAAGCCACGGGGCGTTGTCTTCTCCAACTTGACATGAACTGGGTCAGGAAAAGTCAGGCCAGCTCGTTGAAGTTATCCATGGAACCGGGCGCCAAGGACCCAAACCACACCCATGCCAGCCCTTTCTTGGTCAACGGGAATGCTCTGCATGCTACCTTGCCGGGGTAGTCATGCAGGTCATGTAGGCCTTGAACGTGTCCAGGTGCTCAAGTGGGTCTTGTCCTCCATTGTATAGCTCCATGGTGGGAATCCTGAACTTCCAGGGTAGGGGGATGGCCATGACCTCCTCCATGTAAGGCAAGCCAGTGCTTGTGAGTAACTAGTCCACCGACGACAACGTGTCCACCTTCTTCGCAATCTCCTCATATTTCCCCCAAAGGTTATGGACTTCATCCTTCATGTTTTTCCTTTCCTTTGCCTCGTTTAATCCTGTACTCGTGTTCCAGGACTCTTTGTGCTCGCCACTACCAAGCTCGACCTCTTCAGTGCATTCTTGACGAGGTTTTCCCAGGTCCTTGTTCTCCTAGAGGAGTTTATGCACTTCACCCGTCAGCTTGGTTACCCACTTCTCCATGTTTTTTAACCTTGCTTCCATGGCGATTTCCTCCTAGCCTCGAGTCGCCTGTGAATGAGTTGTCACAGGCGTACAAAGTACACATAAAACCTACAAAGATCTTTTAAAGGATCCCAAAGACGGCGCCATTGTTAACATTGTGTTTCATACGCCTTTGGGTCGAGTCCCAAAGGACTTGGGTCTTCAATGCTGAGCTTAAAAACATGGAGAAGATGAGGCTTGAGGAGGGTGGCTTGGGGCAGAGGAGCCTCCGATGCCATAGTCAGTAAAGGATTCTCGGATGTTGGGAATAAACTTTTGAAGAGAGAAGTGGAGAGAGTCAAAGTGCTTTCCTCATATCTGGATGTGGCTATTTATACTGGCGCCTGAGGGGAGAATAGATCCTCTTTGTTTCTGTGGGACCCTTGCTCTTATTATAATTCCTTGTTGTCAGGTGCATTAATGTGGCGTGCCTCAGCAGTGGCTCCATTAATACCGCGCATGACTCAGGTTAGGCTACCATTAATGCAGCGTGGTTTCCCGTCTGATTTGGCCCTCTTGGATGCTCTCGTGGCCCATTGATAAAGTAGTGTCAAAGAATTAAGGGTTCCTTCTCACTTCTCATTTTCCCATGAGGACAGGCACTCGAAGGGTCAGTGCATCCCTTCCCTGGGTATTGCCCTTGGGTCGGATTGATGGGACCCCTTTCTACTAGGCCATGTGTGACGCCCCCAAATTCCGCTTGGGATTGAACGGACATTTGAAGCGTCGAGACATGCAACACAAGGTTACCTGCCCCCGTTCATGACATATAAGATGCAATGTTCCTAACATGCATCTAGCATTATGCAATATTCGCAGCGGATATTTTTTTTTTTTCTTTAGCAATACTATGCACCAAACTAAAAATATCCCAAATACTTGAAACATATTTCATACATAAAAACATACTAAAAAGCCGTGATCACTACACTAGTCCAAAATGGTTGTGATCAAAAGAATACTTGAGATACAACTCCAAAAGTACAAGCATTAACCTAAGTTAAATACTATACCATCATCAACATCGCACCGTAGCCTAGATGACCGTATTCAGATGGTCAGATTCCAATTCTTCTTTGGGTCCTGTAACAAGATCTACCATTCGGGGGGAATGGTAGTTGGGACTACCACAGTGAGATTTGATTACAAATCTCAGTAAGTTAACATAAAACTCACACACAGGTTAAAGATGCATGCATGGCAGTAAAAGCATAAATGCATAAGTAAAGTCGTACATAAGCATAGCATAACTTGACATATAACATGACATAACCAGAACTTAAACGTGAACTGAACTTGACTTAACATGACATGAACTTGAGTTTAAAACATAACATGGACTTGAAATGTAGCATGAACGTAAACATGCATAACATAAATATGAACTTGAAAATAACATAAACTTGAACATATCATGACATAAACGTGAACTTGAGACATACTGTAAACGTGAACTTAACATGATGTGAACATGAACTTGGAACATAACTTGATCATGAACATAACATGTACGTGTACATAACAAAACATGAACTTGATCTGAAACTTGACTTATCATGCACTTGATCTGAAACTTGACTTAATACGTACTCCACAGTTGTTGTGGCCCCACGTATTCTACGTGTCACAATTGCTGTGTCTCACGTAGTGTATGCTCCACAGTTGTTGTGGCCCCATACTTCATGCTCCACAGTTGTTGTGGCCCCATGAATACACGTAAAAAAAAATATAATACGTACTCCACAGTTGTTGTGGCCCCACGTATATACGTAACATTAAATATAATACGTACTCCACAGTTGTTGTGGCCCCACGTATTCACGTAACATAAGATATAATACGTACTCCACAGTTGTTGTGGCCCCACGTATTATACGTAACATAACATGTCTTATCTTTCTTAATGCATGAGATATTAATTAATATCATATACTTTTCTAACATGGCGTATACTTGTAAATGGCACAATATGATTTAATCATAACATTTCATGGCATACTTAACATGGCATACTTATAACATACATCATTGTATGACAGAAAAGATTATGTAACAGATAATTATTCATGAGAGATTAAATCATACGTAGCAGATAAACATGTAATGACATAGCATGACATGGCATATACGATAACATACATACATAAATTGTAGTTCTCTTACCCATCACACATACACAATAAACTGATAGTAAGTTAGAGGCTAACTTACCTCGATCGTCGCGTTCTATGAGAATAGAGCGCGAGACACGAGGAACTGCACAACAGCTGGAAGAGGAACACTCAAGTCCTTAAGATTTTCACTTCTGAACTCAATTGCCATATTGTAAGCACTTGCAACACCACGGCCAACTTGAGGTTTCACTATACTCGGAAGAGATAAATTGACTTCAGAAAGCCTTTGCACTAAAACAAGTTCATTAAAATTATCAATAACAACCAAACAAACAACTCATTTCTCAATCCATATACTCTTAGCCATAGTCAACCACAAGATGACACCAGTCATCCCGGACTATAATCCATATCATCACTGCTTCGGGACACTGTCATACAGTTTCCCAACACTACACCATACGCTCCACACTTCTCTGCTACGCCATCCAACCCTTCGTGACACGCCATCCGGTGTATCACGACTTAGTACAGAGTACACTCACGTGAACTCTCTTCCATTCACACTACAAAACCCATCACTGCGATACACGTCTCACGGTGCATCGCTACGCGACACGGAGTACGCGCTACGCGTACTTCCTTCGCTACAACACTCATCAACACGATGCACATCACACGATGCATCGCCATACCACACGGAGTACACTACATGCGTACTCCCTTCCTTCTACGACCCACATCACTACAGCGCATGTCACGCGGCACGTCGTTACATTACACAGAATACGCTACACTCGTATTCTCTTCACACAACCCGCCGTATCACATCTACGGCATCCATCTCACGCCTATACTTCACAGCACAGTCCACAAAACTACAAAATCAAGCCTAACACTTCACAACCACACTTCGTTTCACAACTACGCAGCGAACTCCACAAACACTAACTACACAGTCTACAGCCAACCAAATCAACTATGTTAAACATAAATAACTAAAGATAGAGGGTTAAGACGAGAGAGATGTGATTGTTGTCGGGAAAGAATCCAAAACTGATAATTTTAGCGGGCTGTTACACCATGGACCTTGCCTGGTTGGCCCAGCCTGGGCCTAAAGGTAGAAGGGGAAAATCCCCTTACACATATCATATATTATTGGGCATTTTTACAAAAAGTAAGGACCCATATTTATGTCTCAACAAGTACTTGTTTTATTTATATAAAGAGAGGCGATTCATTTTTCAGAGGCATCGAATATGAATCTGTAAGTTATATCTAAGGTAAGTCTTCTTATTCTACTTCTAAAGTTCTACTCAGTTTATTATAATCTTGACCATTGTTGTCGTGTATTGTTTATGTTCTAGATATAATAAAACCTATGTACTAGTATCTGCTTTAAAAGCCCATGTCTCCCATGTGCCATTGAGGGTTCTGGTTATTAGCAAGACAATTTATACCACTTAAAGATGGTTTTTCTATCAATTTTACTAAATTTTGTCTCATCTCAAAATATCGTATACAGGTCTCATTTAAATGTAAAAGATTTTCCAGTTTTTTTTACTATTGTGGGTATTTAGAACATGATGGTTGGAAAATGAAGATCATTACAAAAGGAGGGAAATCCTTTGGTCCATGGTTAAAAGTAGATAAATCAATTTAGGTGTGCGGTTAGGGATTTGAGAGGATTAATGAAGAAGAAGGAAAATATTGGGTAGTTCAAAAGTCTTGTACTGCCTTCTTACTAATGCATTATATATAATTTACTTTAAAACTCGGGTGTGCTTGAAGCAATCATACATTCTAACACTCTCATTTGTGGTGAGGATGCTATATGCTATCACGTGTGATGCGCCTTCTTTAAAACACCTCTTAAGCTTCACCCTCCTCTGTCATCATTGTCCCACTGTGTGTTCATGTGTGTGTGTGTGTGTGTGTGTGTGTGTGTGTGTGTGTGTGTGTGTGTGTGTGTGTGTGTGTGAGAGAGAGAGAGAGAGAGAGAGAGAGAGAGAGAGAGAGAGAGCTAGGTTTAGTGGGGGTGACAACTAGAGGGAGAGAGTCCAAGAGGCCAATGACAGCGACAATGATAAAAATAGAGACACAGAGGAAAGAGAGGGAGATTGGTGCGGGGAGGGGAGGGGAGGGGAGTTTTTAAAACAAAAACTAATATAAAATGATGTCATTTTATTAAAAAAAGCAAAACCTAAAATAAAACGGAATCACTTCAGGGAGTTGTCCTCAAAACGACGTCATTTTATTAAAGGAAATTTGTTTTTTAATATATATATATATATAAACAATAGGCAAGCTTGGGCCCGATTCAAATCCCGTCACCTAGCAGCCCTAGGTGTGCGAATGTTCACCCACATGCTTGCTGTGTCTGGGCGAGGGCCAAACGTGGGGGGAGGGGGCGAGCTAGAGGCAGGGGCCCGCAGCTCAGCCCTATTCATGGTGGTACATATACATTATATAAACCCAATTTTGAATAAGTAAATTTACACCTACAATGAAATTCGAACTTAGGCTATGTTTGGGTATCAAGTCCATCTCGAACCAATTATTGATAGAACCCACTACTTTTTCAACTGTTTATAAAAAGTCAAACATATCTCAACCTATGTCATACATTCAAACACATCTTAATAAGATCCACAAAATACTATTATTCACAAATCAACTTAGATCATTTGAGATCAACTTGACACCCAAATGCAACCATCGTAAATAGGAAAACTCAAATACATTTTTATTTGGAACCTGATTATGTCACACTTTGGCTTAAAGTTAGAATCATCATCCATTTTTCTCCCTGTCTAGTATCTTCTTGCACCTCTTCATATGTAAAATCACATCTTAATAAGATCCACAAAACACTATTATTCACAAATCAACTTAGATCATTTGAGATCAACTCGACACCCAAATGCAACCATCGTAAATAGGAAAACTCAAATACATTTTTATTTGGAACCTGATTATGTCACACTTTGGCTTAAAGTTAGAATCATCATCCATTTTTCTCCCTGTCTAGTATCTTCTTGCACCTCTTCATATGTAAAATCACATCTTTTGAAAATTGATTTTGCATATGAAGAAAAATTCCCACATTGGATTATGCATTTATTAACCAAATAATAATAAAATATTAATTATTTTATAATTTTTTTCCTATAAATCTGGATGGTCCAATAAATTCAAGTCAAATTCCACTACCAAGTCCAATAAATTCAATAGACCATCCACCAACTCAGCAACACTCACAGAAAAAATTCCATACAATGTGATTTCTAACTTCATACAAATTCACAACTTAATACAATGTAATTCCATACAAATTCAACTGCCAACCAAAATAAATTCCATACAAATTCATCTTCCAACCAAAAGAAATTCCATATAGATTTAAATAAATCCCATGTATCAAAATCAACTTAATAGAAAATCTACAAAGTTGATTTTAATACAACTTGAGTTACATAAAGTTGGACTTGGCAGCTCAACAGCCGCTCTATGGCAGCAACCTCTGCTCCACAGCAACTCCACAGTAGCTCCCAACAGTTTCCATGTCATTGATAGCAACCAGCAGTAAAAAAAATTGATGGAATTGCAACCAGCAGTACAAAAAGACCCAAAATATGTCACCACAGTTAAAACAATTACAAAATACCCAAAATATGTCACCACATTCCATACTATGTACGAAATATGGCCTTATTCCTTTGTTTCTCAATGATCTCCATTTGAAAATTATCGAAATACTCTTGCTGCACACCATTCATGGAATCAATATACTTGCTCATAATTTCCATATCAATTTTTCTCTTTTTAATAGCTACTAAGTCAAATCTATCTTCTTCAACCTTAATTTCCAAATCAAGTTTTCTCTTCTTAAGAAGTAGTAACTCATATTTCATTCTCATAGTTCAATTCTCTTCTCTCCATCATACAAGTTTTCCTATCATCTGTCATTTGGCTTAAGGCCTCCTTAATTACTACATTTTGTCTTTCGTTAAATTTTCTTTGTTTCTCTTTTACTTTTTCAACCTTCTTGCCCGGAGGTCTTTCATAATTAATGGACACATTTTCCATGTCTTCCCCTAAAGGTATTGAGTTTGGAGTAATACCTGAACTTGACCCATTTTTCTTTCTTATCAAGTCCATGTGGTGCTTGCCATTTCTGTTGGTGCCTCAATAGATTCCAATAATGATCCATGGTAAAGTTATGTTTTTGGTTCTCTCAGTACAAGATTTTTGCCTTATCAATCTACAAAATAATGAAACAATTGGTACGAATGTCATTATAAATACTTAATAATTAGAGCCACAAAACATTGAAAAAAGCACTATACCTTGTCTTGCTTGGTAGCACCGCTTGAATGCATTCCTTCAACTTGGGCTAAGCTACCACAAAATTTATTGATGCATTTTTGAATGACTGACCACCAATTGGTCAAAGGGGTATAGACCATTCTTGACAATTCAGTTTTTTATATGTGGAGTAGTACTCATAAATTCTACTCCACATTTGTGTGGATGATTGGTCAGTCCCTCGTAAGGAAAGACTACAACAAAATGCCTTGCAAAAACACATGGTGGAAAACGAAAACAGAGCATAACACATAAAAGCTATCCTTCCTCTACTCGGTTACCACCCAACCAGAACAAATATTATAGGAAACAAGTAAGGAAATTGAAACTAGAAACCATTACATACAATTGGTGTAATGCACCTTGACACAAAGAGAATTGAAGATGAATTTGAGAAGATAGAACTATGGCTTTCAAGGAGCCACTGCCTCCACAGAGTTTTTGAATAATTGATCTGATGTTCATTACGGAGAATAACTATCTATTAAATAGAGACTGCACAATAAACTGTAATAGATAATTGATTGACCCATTACTTAATTAACTGGCCCACTTGGCCCACGACCTCTATGCTAAAGACTCGGTCCAACAACAGTTCATAAAGACTAAGTTACTGAAATAACCTACTTAATAAACAAATAGACAATTGTACCCTTATAACCCTTAATATAAAAGTGTCTCTTTTATGGTCTTCGAAATCCAGAAGATTCCTTCATCCTCTCTGCCACTTCTCTCATGTCTTGGTCTGAAACCCTAACAGTGTCCTCCTCTTCAAAAGATCTTGCCCACAAGGTCTGGAAATCTTTTTTTCAAACTATCAGGGTCTTCCCAAGTTGAATCTTCCATTGTGGAGCCCTTCTAGTGAGTGAGAACCTCAACTCCAGCCCTTTGTCCTTTTTTCTTCAACCTTCTCTCCAGGATGGCCTCGGGTTCCGGCATTAGAGCTCCATCTAGTGTTACCTGAGGCAACTGAGAGTGGGCTTGAACATTGGTTCCAAGTTTCGGTTTGAGACATGAAACATGGAACGTTGGATGGATCTGGGCTTCTCGAGGTAAATCTAGGCGATACGCAACCTTCCCTACACAATGGAGGATGCGATATGGCCCAAAGAACCTTGGTGACAACCTGAGATTTCACCTAAGTGCTACTGACATCTATTGGTAAGGTCTTAGGCGTAGGTATACCCAATCTCCTTCTTGGTATTCTATGTCTGTTCGTTTAGTGTCTGTGTGTTGTTTCATCCTCATTTGTGCATCTTGAAGATTTTCTTTAACTAATTTATTGATGAAATCTCAACCTTTTAACTCCTCTTCCACTACCTATACTATGGTTGCACCTGGTTCGTAAGGTAATAATCGGGGGGGGGGGGGGGGAACCCATAAACTGTCTCAAAGGGGCTCACTTGGGTAGAATAGTGCATTGATGTATTATAAGTGAACTCAGCTAGAGCTAGCCATTTCTTCCAATCTTTTTGGTCTGTCACTTGTAAAACACCATAGATAGCACTCGACGCTTTTGTTAACCACCTTAGTCTGACCATCTGTCTGAGGGTGGTAAGCTGAGCTTAATAACAATTCTGTTCCACACAACTTGAATAGTTCTGCCCAAAATTGGCTTGTAAATATCGGGTCCCTATCACTGACTATAGTTTGGGAAAGTCCATGCAACTTTAACGACACATTTTCCATGAATATCCTGGCTACTTTCAGAGCAGTATATAGGTGATGAAGGGGTAGGAAATGGGTGTACTTGCTCAACCTACCCACCACTACCATTAATATTGTATACCCTTCTTATGGTGGTAATCCCTCCACACAAAATCCATACTGATATCCACCCAATTCTTCTCGGGTATAGGAAGAGGTTGAAGCAATCCTGCAGGGTGAAGGGTTTCAACCTTATTCCTCTGACAAGTGTTGCATTCTATGATGAAAGTCCTGACATCCTTTCGCATACCTAGCCAGTAAAATTCATTTTTCACTCTTGAGTAAGTTTTGAATACTCATGTGTGGCACCCTAATGGATTGTTATGATACTGTTGCAGGATCTATTGCTAGAAGGGTACCAAAGTTCCTAAATAAAGTCTCCCATTTGTAAAAGAGGAGATCATTTTGGAGCTGGTAATGAGAAACATCCAAGGCCCCCTGATGGTAATTACATAATAGCTCCTGCAACTAGGAGTCTTGGGGGTAAGTTCTCTTTAATTCTTCTATCCATTTGGCTTGTACCATGCTTATGGCTTGTATGGCTGGTTTGGTTGGCTTGATTGGGATCTATTTGGCTTAAGGTAGTATTTGGGCTTTGCATGGATTGGTTGAGGTTTGGGTGGGATGAGGAATTGTTTGGATTGTTTATGATTGGTAATCTGGATAATGCATATGCAATAGTGTTAGTTTTCCTAGTTTTATACTCCACATTGAAGTCATACCCTAACAACTTAGAAACCCACTTTTGCCGAGCTGGGGTTCATATCCTTTGCTCCAATAAATGCTTCAAAGCCTACTTGTCAGTGTGGACTTTGAAAAATTGCCCCAACAAATAATGCCTCCATTTTCTCACTGCTATAACCAATGCCAACAACTCATTCTCATAAATAGATAGGGTCAGGCTCTTCCCCTTAAAAGCTTGACTCAGATAAGCTCTGGGCTACCCTTCCTGCATAAGTACAGCACCTAACCCTTCCTTCGAAGCATCACACTCTACAATGAACTGCTTAGTAAATCTGGTACCTTAAGAACTGGTGGATTTCTCATGGCCTCCTTGAGTTACTTAAAGGCCTGGAAAGCCTTGTCGGTCCAGTTGAATGCATTCTTCCTGAGCAATGCCATGAGTGGTGCTGTTATCATGCCATAACCCTACACAGACTTATGATAATAACCTATTAGACCTAAAAATCCTCTTAAGGCTTTTAGGTTAGAGGGAACTGGTCATTCCTGCATAGCTGCTAGCTTCTGTGGATCTGCCTTCACCCTTTCTTTAGAAATAAGGTGCCCTAAATATTCCACCTCCCTGCTTCCAAATGTGCACTTGGATGCCTTAGCATAGAAATGGTGAGATTGCAGAATCTCCAACACAATGCTTAGATGTTGTAGGTAGTCCTGTAATGTCTTGCTGTAAACCAGAATATCATCAAAAAATACCAACACAAACTTCTGTAAATAATGTTTGAAAACCTCATTCATTAAATCCTGAAAAGTTGAGGGAGCATTGGTGAGGCCGAAGGGCATCATCAAGAACTCGTAGTGACCCTCATTGGTCCTGGAAGCAGTTTTGTGTATATCCTCATGGTACATTTTGATTTGGTGATAACCAAAACGTAAATCCAATTTAGAGTAAAATTCAGCCCCATAGAGCTCATTCAACAACTCATCTATGTTAGGTATGGGATATTTATCTTTGATGGTATCCATGTTTAATTCCCTGTAATCCACATACATTCTCCAACTCCCATCAACTTTCCTCACTAACAAAACAGGGGAAGAATAAGGACTTTGGCTTCTCCTTATAATTTCACTGTTAAGCATTTCTGCAACTAGCTTTTCAATCTCAGTTTTCTAGTAGTAAGGGTACCTGTAGGGCCTCAAACTTGCTGGTTTAGATCTTTCCTAAAGGTGAATCCTATGGTCATGACTCCTAGGTGGAGGCAAACCATGGGGTTCAGAAAAAACTGTTTCAAACCTCTTTAACGCTTGTTGTATCTCATGTTCTGCATCCTACAGCACACACTTAGCTTCTCCTCCCAACAATTGAATCCAGACTCCTCTTACTGTGCCTTTTCCTAACTTCATATTGTGGTCCTCTTCCTCTAATACTTCTTTTGAAGGTTGAATCCCTTGTAATTTAGATTCCACCTCCTTAAGAGTAAATTGCATAGTAAGATTAGAGAAATTGTGCAAAATAGTCCCTAGCTTCTTTAGCCAATCCACCCCTAAAACAACATCACAACCCCCCAAAGTTAAGACATATAAAGGAGCCTTAAAATACAAGTGTTGTACTTTGAGTGGAACTGCCCTACAGTAACCTTGGCAAGGAATGCTTTCCCTATTAGCTATCCTTACTACCAACTGGCTCCCCTCCACTAGTAGTTGTAATTTCCTTGCTACATATGAGTCCACAAAACTGTGTACTCCCTGTGTCAATCAAGATCAGAATTTTCTGCTAGTTTATTCTCCCTTCTACCCTCATAGTCTTAGGGGAAACAGATCCAGCTAGTGCGTGGAGTAAGATCCCTAATAGTTCCCCTACTTCTTCCCTTTTACTTGGCTTTCCTCAACCTGAATAACAACCAAGTTCCCTTCACTTTCCCCTTGTTCCTCCTCCTCAGTTTCTAAACCCTAAAATAAAAACAATTTAGGCCTAGTACATTTATGGCCTGGGTAGTACTTTTCATCACAATAATAGCATAATCTCTACCTCTTCTTCCTTACATTTGAGCTGGGATAATTCTTTTAATGGGAAAGGTGTTTCTGCGGGGTGGGTAATTAGGATTTGGTGGGGGTCTTGGTTCTTATTTGGGCAATGGTGGTGGTAGTCTAAGAACAGGTGCTAAAGTGATGGGTTATAAATGGGAGTGGTGGATAAAATTCTAATTGGTGTACCTTGACTTCTTCGGTTTACTTATTCTTCTTGTAATTTGGCTAATCCAAAGGTGGCTGAGAGGGTATTTGGTTTGAACATAGTCACCATGATCTTTAAATCATCCCTGAGACCACTAATGAAGGTGTTGATTCTAAACTCCTCAGTAGGCCCTTTTATCCTATTAGATAAAGCCTCAAACTAGGTTTGGTACTCCTCTACAGTTCCAATTTGCCTTAATTTAGTAAAAGCCCCAATTGGATCCTCATAAGTAGAAGGCCCAAACCGCACCTTTAGTGCCTCCACAAAATCATTCCACCTCTGGACTGGGCTCGACTCCCTTAACCAGCAATAGCATGATAAAGCCTTTCCCTCCATGTGAGAAAATGCAATTTGTATTTTTTGATCATCTGGGGTACTAAAATATGCAAAAAACTATTTTGCCTTAAGAACCCATTCCATTGGTTCATTACCATCAAACTTTGGAAATTCAATTCTAATAGATCTAGCATAAATACCCCTTCCCCCTTCAAATAATGGATTGTTACTAACTTGTCAGTTTGAGGAACCTTCACCTGAATTCTGATTCCCAACCATTACAACTAGTTGATCATAACTGGTAGCAAGGTTATTTATTTGTTGCAGAACTGTATCTAGCATTTGCTTTTGTGTTTCATGTTCTTCTAGCATGTGTACTATCTCTCCCTTCAAAGTGGAAATGACTTCAGCCAGCTGAGCATGACGGGTACCTTCGGCCATGACGCAGGAACGCGGCTCTGAGACCATTGTAATGCACCTTGACATAAAGAGAATTGAAGATGAATTTGAGAAGATAGAACTATGGCTTTCGAGGAGCCACTGCCTCCACAAAGTTTCTTAATAATTGATCTGATGTTCATTACGTAGAATAACTGTCTGTTTAAATAGAGACTACATAATAAATTGTAATAGATAACTGACTGACCCATTACTTAATTAACTGGCCCACTTGGCCCACGACCTCTATGCCAAAGACTCAATCCAATAACAGTATATAAAGACTAAGTTACTAAAATAACTTACTTAGTAAACAAATAGACAATTTTACCCTTATAACCTTAAATATAAAAGCATCTCTTTTATGGTCTTCAAAATCCAGAAGATTCCTTCATCCTCTTTGCCGCTTCTCTTGTGTCTTGGTCTGGAACCCTAACAATCGTCTAGTACATTAATTAGAAACCCAAATACATGGCATGGGTTGTTTAGCACAAGACCAGTCCGCACAAAATCAAATCTTGGAGAATAAAAGCATTACTTGACTTAGCCTTGCTTTCAAGATGCAAAACTAAGTATAAAAAAAAAGAAATGGAAGAGGAATTCAAAGGTTCTAGGTTGAAAACACAAGCAGAAATGTTTTCTTAGACCTAGGTTACATCTTGCATAAAATCCAAAATCCTCAAACTTAGAGGCTTACCTATGTAATCTTCCTTCTTGAAGAGATTTGTGGCTGGATTACTCGTTAGAAGTAAAGAAATTGGCTGGAGAATTGGAAGGAAGAGGCGCACAGGAAGTAGAAACCGAAATGGGCTTTTTCGTATGAAGTAAGGGCTTTACACAGTGGGGGCTTAATTCAACAGAGACGGACGGCTAGGATTAAGCAATGAGGAGATATTTTCCCTACCTACCAAGTCAATGTATAGAATTAAAAGAGATTAAGTTAATAATACAAAAAGTAATAATACTAAAGAATAGATCAATGGAGGCATTACTTGTGTTCCTATTGGGAAAGGTCGTATTAGAATAAATCACATGTTCTTTGCTGATGACAACCTTCTTTTTCACAAGGCCGATATGGTTGAATGGTGTAAAATCTCATATATTCTTGGTATTTATGAACAAACCTCTAGTCAAGTCCTAAATAAGGATAAGACCTCAATATTTTTTAATAGAAATACTTCAAAACCTACTTAAAAGACCCATTTTGAGCATGTCTAGAATTAAATCTATTGGATCTTTTGAAAAGTATCTTGGACTACCTGTTGTGATTGGAAGATCAAAAAATGATGCTTTTCACTCACTCATTGATAGGATTCGGAAAAGGATTTCGAATTGGAAGACAAAGGTGCTATCTGCTGTTGGAAAAGAAGTTTTCATTAAAGCAATCCTTCAAGCCATTCCAACTTATGCCATGAGTATTTTTGTCTATCACTCATAAGCTTAATAGATACTTCAAGAAATTGGGGTGGAATTACAATGAAGATCAATCCAAACTCCAATGGGTGAGATGGGACTAGGTTAGCCAATCAAAGGATAAAGAAGGGTTGGGTTTTTGAGACTTTAGAAGCTTCAATGTAGCTATGCTAGCTAAACAAAGTTGGAGGATGATTTAAGATCCATCATCTCTCTTTGCCCAAGTGTTTAAGCAAAAGGATATTAAGCATGACAACCTGTTGGAGGCAAAGATGGGTTATAACCCATCATATACATGGAGAAGCTTGTATTCTGGTTTAAAGTTGCTTAAGAAGGGATAGTTTTGGAGAATTGGGGATGGTAGTAAGGTGAAGATCTAGGGTGACAAGTGGATACCAAGAGATTATGCTCCTAATGTATTATCTCCAAATGTGTTATCTGAAAGTTATTGTTGTGTTACAGATTTAATAGATCATGATATGATTAATTGAAATGTCAACTCTTTGAATGCTCTCTTTGAATCACATGAGGCTGCTTTAATTCAAACTATTCCTATTAGTAAGGTAGTAGGGAAGATAAGTTGGTTTGGTTGCACATGAAAAATAACATTTTCTTAGTGAGGAGTGCTTACCACCTGCATGAAGAGCTTGAAAATGATTATGTTGGTGAAACTTCTTGTGGATGAGGGTAGATAGAAGATTGGAAAGTTATATGTAAGTTGAAGATCCATAATGGGGTTAAAGTTTCCATAAGGAGAGTATGCAAGGAAGCCATTCGTACACTATCTAATCTAATGAAGAGGTATGTTGTAGAAGTCGATGCCTGTCAATGTGTGGATTAGTTGTTGAAACAACAGGGCATGTGTTATGGGGATGTCCTGCTGCTAGGGATGTATGGAGTATGAGCTACAGAAAGATCCAAAAAATGACATTCCAAAGTGATTGCTTTAGTGACATATGGAAGAAGTTAACTAAATGTTTGCAGTAGGAAGAACTAGAGGAAGCTGCTGTTACAGTAAGACTGCTATGGTCCAAAAGAAATAAAGTCAACCATGGCAAGGGTTTCAGACACCCAATGGCATTGTCCCAAGCTGCTAAAGAAGAAGTTCAGGCTGATAGAAATGCTAATTGCCAGGTAAACTCATCACTAACAAAAGTGTACAACCACAAGTACAAATGACATGGTAGAAACCAAATGAGAGAGTTTATAAGATAAATTGGGATGCTGGAACAAAATTTACTGAGGAAAGAATTGGCATTGGAGTGATTGCTTGAGACTTCCAAGGGTAGGTGATTGGCACATTACAGGCTCCCAGACCAATGAATGATGACTCATTCTCTGCTATAGCCTATGGTTTTCTGTTAACTGCTATTTTTTGCAAAGAGGTGGGTTGTCAAAGCTTATCCTCGAAGGGGATGCTCTGCAAGTTGTCTCCATGGTAAACAAGGCTGAAAATATTTGAGTTTAGGTGGTTTAATTATTGTAGATGCAAAATGTGTATTAACAACTCTTAGATCATGGTCTATTGTTTATGCAAATAGAAATGCTAATATGGCAGCACATATATTGGCAAGAGTTGGGCTTTATCTTGATGAAGACAAGTATATATTGGAAGAAATTCCTCAATATATTCAATCCATTATATTAATTGATTTGATGTAATGTCTATTGTTATCAGTGAAATTTAGTTTCATTTACCAAAAAAAAAAACCCTAAAATACAAATATACCATTCTTCCGTCTCGGGCCTACAAACACAAAGAAAACACTGCGAGACATTGGCCGTGATGGTAGTCGGAGAGTCTTCGATACCTTAGTTAGTATCGTCTTAGTATTTAGTGCAAGTTAATAAGAAATCCAAAGAGAATTCTTTGTACTTAGGGATTGCTTTATATACTTGGTTTCTAGGGGTCAATTGTCCATTCTTGCATCAAGGAGACATGTCACCTTAGCTTTTCCTCAATCAAGTCCCATAAATGCGGCATGGCCTTCTGGGATGACTTCTTGTCTCCTCTGCCCAGTTGCAGGCACACCCCGTCAGTTTCCACCCTTTTTGTTGTCAGTTTCCTCTCAGTTGCAGGCACACCCCGTCAATTTTATATATAGAGGTGTTTTTTTCTTTTTGTTGTTAATGAAAGAAAAAATCTGTACAAAAAAAAAGAGATGAAAGAAAAAATCTATTTTTAAACTTATGACACAAATAGGATCATGCTACATTAATTTTTTTTGACACATATATTTGTAACAGACTCCTACTGAAATACTTTGTTTGAAATACTACTGAAATACTTTGTTTGAAAAAAAGAAAATAACTAAAATTTCGGTGGATTGCGCCAGTAAGGTCCCTACCAAGTAGATTCGTTAAATGCGGCCGTGTATAATTTTCCATGGCATCGATTGCTTTGAGCTCGTCTCTCTCTCTCTCTCTTTGTAGCACACACGGCGGGAAACCGATATTTTGGCGAAAACCCTCCCTCCAATTCCCAAAACCCGATCCTCTCATCCTCCTCTTTTAAATCCCTAATCCAATCTCTTTTCCCAAAATTTCGAAACCCCCACTCACTTCCACTCCGAGAAGACGTGAGAAAGTTTCGCTACCTATACTCCATTGACATAACTTTCCGTTCGAGACCGAGTGCGAGAGAGAGCAAAGGTAAGGCCCACCGCTTTTGCTTCTTCTCTCTCCTCGGTCGCTAAAATTCATGGCATTCGCTCTCAAGCACCAAGATGACGACACCACCGTCGACGTCCACAGCGCCGTCGGCACTCCCGTTCGGTATCTCCCACTTGACCACGTCTACTCCGCCACCTCCCCCTGCTGCGTCAGCGTCAGCGTCAGCGTCAGCGCCAGCGGCTCCTCCAACGTCATGTCCAAGAAAGTGAAAGCCCGTAAGCTCATCGTCAACGATTATGACCACGATCTCGATCCCGATCGCAAACCCTCCTCCCCTTCCATCCATAGACGACCTCCTCTCGTCCACGTTTACTCTCGCCGCCCCAAAACATTCCGCCATTCATCTTTCTACGATTCTGTCATCACCCGCGAAGAGGCAACTTCTGAGTTTGATGGGAAGTTAGGGGGGAGATTGTTGAACAACAAGAAGAAGAAACGGAGATTTGGGAGTAGTGAACTGGTGAAGTTGGGTGTAGACTCCAGCGTTTTACGCAGCCTTGATGGCCCGCGGTTGAGGGATTCCCGAAATCGTAATGCTACTAGTAGTAATAATTCTAGTACTAACTCCCGGAAAAGGAAGCGAGTTTTTTCGGAGAATTGTGAGAACGTTTTGTCCGAGTCACCTTCCACCAAGAGATGGGTCAGGTTTGTGCTTTCACTTCAGTTCTGGAGGCATGAACTAATCATGCTTCAGCTAGGTTTTGCTTCAATTTTCTGAGTTTTCCTTTATTGAAAGTTGTGAGAATCTGAATTACTAGCTGACAATGTGAATTGTGCCTTTATCAGGTTGAGTTTCGATAGTGTTCATCCAAAAACATTTATTGGACTACAATGCAAGGCAAGAACTTTGTAAGCTCTTTTTTATTTATTTATTTTATTTTATTATTACGTGGTCTTATTGGGTTTATATGTAATATTACAAAATTCTTATGGAATGAAAGTAAGTTTGTTGAGTACAGGTTTATTGGCCACTGGATGCTGATTGGTATTCTGGTCGAGTTGTGGATTACAATCCAGAGGCTAATCTACATCAAGTATGGGCTGCATATTTTTTGTTTCACGTTGAGTTGTTGAAAGCTTCTGATTATTTGGATTGGAATTTTCGTGGCTTGATATTCATTTCCACTCCAGGTAGAATATGAAGATGGTGATAAAGAAGATCTGATTCTTTCAAATGAGAAAATTAAATTTTATATCTCTCATGAAGAGATGCAACATTTGAACTTCAGTTGTAGTGTTAACAGTATGGATGGTGATGCCTATGATTACAACGAGATGGTTGTGTTGGCTGCAAGTTTGGATGACTGCCAAGATCTTGAGCCCGGGGATATTATATGGGCCAAGCTTACTGGTTTGTGCTTAATCTTTGTTTTTTGTTTGTTGGCTTTTAATCTATATTTGTCGAGAATAGAAAAACAGAAAAGAAAAGCTTGAAGAGTTTGTTGAAAGAGAAGTGTTATTCATCACCCTTTAATGTGGCATTAGATGATTTGAAAACTACTTATCGTTCAGTCATTTGATACCACACAAGGGGATGGTGAGAGGTTAGTAAATGGATTCTCTCATTGAAATAGGCATTGTTTACCAGATCTTATGCTAATAAATTTAGTTTTCTATTAGTTGCTGCGTCTTCTTGACTATCGGCTTTTCATCACAACATTTTTAATCATTATTGACATTGTTTATACTATCTTTTAGAGCATAAGCACATATCCATCTTGTGTACTTGGGCTATGCCTATTCTTATCAATACATTTGTTTACTTATAAAAAAGGATAATAAGCCCTTATGATAATTGGATTTTTATAAATTGAGCCTCTTGGAATTACTATAAGGGGCAAGAACTTCTCCCTCCTAAACAATGTAAGATCCCATTTACAACCTTTATGTACTCAACTTGGGGTATTTCTTTTTTGATTGGCAATGGGTGTCTGAAACTCAAGCCAGGTATTATAAATTTAGTTATTTTTTTTATAGGTAAGAAAATTTTATTAAGAAAAGTAAATAAACATAGCCCAAGTACACACGAAGTATACAAATGCAGAAAGCTAGGTTACAAGTCTGGAACTAGAAAGAGAAACAAGGAAGTCGTGGATGCTTGTTCCATTAAAAACAAAGCTGAAGCCCATTAAGTATAGTAGGCTATAAATTAGTAATTGCTTCCTCATTAAGTACAGTAAAAGTTCTTTGTAATAGATACTTGTCTTATGTTATTATGGGTTTTAGGATTGTGATGACTGCCATGTGAGCACTATAGTTTAGTCTTAATTGATAAAATTATGTCAGAAGTTGTTTGTCGGAGATTTTTTTCTCTTGAGATATACTATATCTCTTTGAATGCATCAATGTCTCACAACTCCCAATAATTTAGCATCTACCTATAATTCTTCATGATAGAGATTACTTATGATTTGTGGCAACTATTAGAGATAGCTTCATGTCATTTACTGAGTTTATGTGAAGTGCAAAGTGCATTGTTTAGCTGTTACTCAAAGTTACTGATATGACTGAACAATATTTTTTAATTACAAATTGTACCATGCACAATGAATATGCTTTTTCTCCTCTAACCTTGTAGAAAAACACGTCTTTTTCTGTATTAAGGCATGCTTTCATATGATCCCTTGCTTGTGACTTATTTTATTCTAATTTTTTTTGTCTTGTATGGATTTTGGTACAGTTAGTGTTTAATCTAGAAGTTAACTTGTAGTTTATGATATGTTGTTCAATTTTTACTCCTATTGTTATACATTCATTCATATTTGAGTTTAATTTTACCCAACTTCTTCTTTCAATTGTTTTAGTGCAGGTCATGCTATGTGGCCGGCAATTGTTGTGGATGAATCACTCATTGGTGATCATAAAGGGTTAAGCAAAATTTTGGGAGGACAGTCAATTACAGTGCAGTTTTTCGGTACACATGATTTTGCAAGGTTTGTGATTTTTTAAATTAGAAAGAAATTCTATGCTTTTTTTATGCGCACTGGCTTATTGAATGCATATATTGTACCTATTTCTTTTAAGCTGACATTGCAGATATTTTCTTGTTTTTATCTAGAATTAAAGTGAAACAGGTTATCTCATTTCTCAAGGGACTCCTTTCTTCTTTCCACCTGAAGTGCAAGAAACCTCGTTTCATTCGCAGCTTGGAAGAAGCGAAAACGTAAGATTATATACGAGAGTTCGTTTTCAGTAGAGGTGACATGATACCATTTTGCAGTGAATGTTTATTTTTCATGCAAGCCTCCATCACTCCTTGTGCAATGTGGATGAGCCATTGTCAGGAGTCAAACTCAGTTTTAAATATTTTATTTGAAAGTAGATCCTCAAAACCATGCTTATTTGATCACAATATTTATTCAACATGGGATGCCTTAACGTCAAATACGTTCTCTTGGATTATTCTATGGGTCTTGTAATCTTGTTTTACCATCCTTGTTAATTATGTCATATGTGATTGCAATCTGACTAATTGTGCAATTTGTTCGTAGACCTGGGAAGCAAATTTCCATAAGCTAACTTGTTTCCCATACATGGCTGTACTAACTGTCTTGTTTGTAACTTGTAATAAGTCATAATGACTTAAAATATTTTTGGGCTTTAGCATATCAATAAGCTACATATATTAGATACATTTAATTATCAGTCACTTCGTCTAGCTTTAAAGGTATTCTGATTGCGTTAAATGCTCCTTGATCCTGACCATTTGACCTTTGCTTTTCATTCTTAAAATAAATGGTTTAATGTCAAGTCCTTGTTGAGAAAAATTTGTTTCTATCATGTATGTCAGTTTAATCAAAAGAGTTTGGTAGGCTCTCTCTCTTGCACACTTGAGATTTCAGTTAATGCAATCCTGTTGATTTTTTCAGGTATTTGAGTGAACAAAAGCTTCCAAGAAGAATGCTACAGCTGCGAAATGGAATTACCACTGATAATGTAAGTGCAAGTGAAGATGATGGAGGGAGTACAGATACTGGTGAAGATTGCCTAGAAGATATAGAGATTGATGGAGCATCAGAGAGCCTTGGTACTTCTTCCTATGTAATTGGGGATTTGCGAATTATGAGCCTCGGTAATTCTCTGTGGTTTGACGCTGCTTCTTATAAGCTACGACATTTTATAAAGTTGCTTGTCTCATGTGTTTTGTCCAATTTTTCACATCACATTTGGGGCTGGGGTTATCATTTAGAACTTAGTTTTTGGGGTTGAACTGAGGACATGGCACTGCCTTTTCTTTCTTTCTTTGGCGTCTTGAGATGAGAAATATAATACTTGCCTTTTTGTTTTTCTATATATTACCCCTTTGGGATCTGATAGTTTTACTATTAATTGCCAAACTGCATTTAATGAAGAATATTTAAATTATTTGGTTGATGGAGACAGCCATTCTGCTAATGACCATTTGAAATATTCTTGCAGGTAAGATTGTCAAGGACTCGGAATACTTCCAAGATGAGAAATCCATTTGGCCTGAAGGATATACTGCTGTGAGAAAGTTTACTTCAATGAACGGTGGAGCATCTTTACAGATCTTCTCTATATATCTTTTTTGCTTATCACTTTGCTATTTCCATAAATCATGCTTAACATTTCGTTGATCATCTTCATCTTTATGCCAGTGTCATAACATCATTGCTTTTGGTTCTGAGGGTTTCAGATCCCAGTGCATGTGCCTTATATAAGATGGAAGTGTTGAGAGATGCTGAATCAAAGCTTCGACCTCTATTTAGAGTGACATTAGATAATGGAGAGCAGGTTAGTGTGTAGTGTGATGAGAATGAACCAATGTTTTTCAATTCATGGCCGCTCTGAACTCTTTTATTGCATGACTTTTTTTTGTCTGTATCTTTGGTTTTTAACTTTTCTTCAACACTTTATCCTATCTTGTATCACTAGTTTCCTCACCATGCATCGATGACTGTAGATGGTGCTACTGCATCACTAAATTAAGTATTTCAGAAGTTTAGGATTTTCTTTTTAATCTAGAACTAAAATTCAACCATGTGTGTCTGTGTACATTCTTACAAGTACCTATAAAAAAACTCACTACCTATAAAAAATCTCACATGTTTAGTAAGGCAATCGCCTAGACATATGTTCTTGATTTGGGTGCAGTTGTAGGAAACGATTTCATTATTAAAATAGGTAGAAAGTGACTGACTCAATGAGGTGTTCAATAAATCCATACCAATGTCCTTTCATTTCTGTTTCAATGGACATTTGTAGGAACCCCTTCCACATATAATAGCAGATTGTGTTTCTTTGTATTGGGCCAAAGTGTAAACTATGTTTCTGTTACGTTTTTCGATATCCTTGTTTACATATGGTTATACTTGAATTACTGCATGGTTCATATATACCTACAGAGACCGGAGATGCCCATGTTCATGGTTTTTCTTTTCTTTTTTTTTTGACAAGTCATTTTTTATTTTATATTCCCTTTACAGTTCAAAGGATCCACTCCATCTGAATGCTGGAATAAAATATACAAAAGAATAAAAAAAATACAAACAAGTAGCTCTGATTGTTCAAGTGCTGAAGCTGCAGGAGAGAGAATCTATAAGTCTGGTTCTTACATGTTTGGTTTCTCCAATCCTGAAGTTTTGAAGCTCATACAGGTACACCATCAAATAACACTGCCCTTGAATTCTCATATTTTGCACTTATCTCCATTTCCCCCTTCTGAGATAGACTTGCTATGTCATGTCTAGTTAATGAGTTAACTCCAGAATTGACACTGTATTTTGGTTTACATATATCTAAGCATAATTGTTTTTTGCTCTTCACAATTGGAAGTTAGAAATTATAGTTTTTTTTTAATATTTTTAAAACTAAAGAGTTCTGTAAACTGTGAATTTTCTGTCACTTTAAAGGTTGTTTTCCCTTGAAATATGGAATAACCATCAGACTTCCGCAACTACCAAGGCAAAAGTTGTCTGATTGTGGTGAGTCATGTGAAAATTTGCATAAGTATGTTATCTGACTCACATCTATGGATTGAGAATGGTCTCCCTATTGTGAAGACCTTCATGATTTCTGCCTGTAGCTCCTTGAGTAAGTTTAGGTTTCATGTTTAAGGTTTTATTGGAAATCTTGCAGAAATTTCTTTTGGGTATAGTTTGCTGACGCTTTGCATGTTTTTACTGCAAGGAATGATACTAGTTAATAGTCATTTTCTTTGACTGAAGTTTTGCATGAACTTCTACAGCATGGAGTAGTTATAGTTGACATTTATTTTCTAAATGGATAAATCCTTTTTGTTGCTTTGTTAATAGTTCTCTAGTAATTATAAGCAGGCAAATGCAGCTGTTTACTTTTAGTACCATCTTCAAACTTCTTGAGATGCACTGAGACTATCTCATTGTTAAATATTCACAAACTTCTTCTCTTCCTATACCATATGCTCTGGTATATAGCCTAAAATCAGTGTTCATGGTATTGACAGGGGTCATCTAAATTTAGACTTTCTTCAAAATTCTGTGTCTGCAAGTTAGCCTCTAGAAGATATCAAGACCCGCCTGTTGGGTACCGACCTGTTCGTGTTGACTGGAAAGACCTTGACAAGTGCAGTGTTTGTCACATGGATGAGGTGAAGCCAATTTTCTTGTGCATGATGTTTCATTGACACTCTTTTGTGCCGTATGCGGCATGGTTTATCTGATTGATATTCTCTTGTTTATAGGAGTATGAAAACAATCTGTTCCTGCAATGTGATAAATGCAGAATGATGGTAAGGGCTGCTTCATTTATTTCTTTGATGCATGGGATGTTTGGATCATCTGAGTACAGAAACTGGTGTTAAAACTATGGACACTATTTACATCATTGAATGTTATGCCAATTAAATGAGGAATTTTCTGTTTGAATTGCCTACAATTTTGTGTTGTAATATCTATCAAAAGATCATATTTACAGTCCAACAAATTGCTCAGCCTGTGCTTTTGTCTCCAAAATTTTTTCCTCTACTTGAAACCTTAGGGGTTGGCTCAAGTGGTAAAGGCCTTGGGCTTGGGGGTATGCTCCCCCCAGGTCTAAGGTTCAAATTCCTTTCGGTGCAAACAATCTTTAGGGGCTGTCGAACTGGGGGATTTTCCCCTTGAATTACCGAATTACCCGAGGTCCATTTGTTGGAAACTCATTGCCAAGAGCTTGTGCATTCTTGGGATTAGTTAAGATGTTGTTTCCTGACACCCAGTGCCAATTAAAAAAAAAAAAAAATTCCTCTACTTGATTAGTTTATTCATTTCTTGACAATCTCTTATTTTGTGTTTACCTTTTTCTTGTTGATTTCATTTGCAAAAGTTCTACTACCCATGTAACTTATATCTGCCTTTCTGTTTGCTTAGGTCCATGCTAGATGCTATGGAGAATTAGAACCTGTCAATGGAGTGCTATGGTTATGTAACTTATGTCGACCCGGGGCTCCCAACCCTCCACCTCGTTGCTGCCTTTGTCCTGTTATAGGTACTAACATATAATTAAAACTTCCTTTATGTTAAGGTTTGGATCGTGTAACATTGAATGTGAGAAATGATCTACCTTTAGGGGGCGCAATGAAGCCAACAACTGATGGGCGCTGGGCTCATCTAGCGTGTGCTATATGGATACCTGGTTTGTGAATGCATGGTTCACATTTATGGTTATTCAGATATTTACTTTATTAGTTTTAACATAGAACTCACTATGTATACTGCAGAAACTTGCTTATCGGATATAAAAAGAATGGAGCCTATTGATGGGCTAAGTAGAATCAATAAGGTATCTCTTGTTATTTTTCATATATTTTCATATTCCCATGACCTGCATTTCTTTATTTACTTTTTCAAATTAAAAAAGACAACAATATTTTTTTGTGGGGATTAAGTAGAATTGCATTGTGAACTCTTCAAGTCTTTGCTATGAACCGTTAGAATTCTAACTGTCTAAACATTCAGCAAAGTGTTTTTCCTTTCCTGCTAGTCTTTACTTCTTTATTCATTTCTTGGTGTGTTTAAACAGGATCGCTGGAAGCTGTTATGCAGCATCTGCGGTGTATCTTATGGAGCTTGCATTCAAGTAATTTCATGATTCTTGTCATAATTATGATTAATTTCAATGGTCATGGTTAACTTTTTTTTTTAGTGGCTTGTGTCATCGTAACTCCAAACTCTAAATAGGTCAACTTTTCTTGCTTACATGACACATTTGGCTTGTGTCATGGTTTTGGTTGTCTGTTTTTGGGCCTCATGCGAATTTCTTGCTTTAATGATACTATGTATATTAGATCTACCACTTCTTATATATATATATATATATTATCTTTTTAAATGTAAGTTTACATTTGTGGTCTCGCTTCCTTATTTCTAGTTATGAATTCTTTCTAAATGGAAATTCTTTGCAGTGTTCAAACAATACTTGTTATGTAGCGTATCATCCACTTTGTGCACGTGCTGCTGGTTTGTGTGTTGAGGTAGATTGTCCTCTCCATATTATGTCTTCACAGATGTTTCTCATATGGTTCATCCATATATATTAATCTATTCTTTTATGATTGTCTAGCTTGAAGATGAGGACAGACTATATCTGCTTGCTGTAGATGATGATGAAGAAGATCAGTGCATCCGATTGCTATCGTTTTGCAAGAAGCATAGGCAACCCTCTAATGAGCGTTCGGCTGGTGATGAACGTATTGGGCAAGTTGCTCGTCAGTGTTCAGACTATACCCCACCATCTAATCCTTCTGGCTGTGCTCGCACTGGTATGTTATTAGACATTCAGTATTACTGTGTGTTTGTCTTTGTAGTACTGTTGCTACATGAATTTGCAACTTGTTATCTCACTTATCTCTCTCTCTCTCTCTCTATCACACACGCAATATTGCGGTCATATTGCTCCTGTGCCAGTTCTTTCTCTATGAACTGTTGGCTTGGTTGTTTTTCTGACACTTGCCTTGCTGTTAAACGGATGTTAGGTTATTCTCTCCACTGTTCAGCCATCAAAAGTGGATGGAATCATGTCTTTTAAGGGTCATAAAAAGGGGCACGTGTTACAATTAGCACTTCCATTCTCTTTCCTACCGTAGCTCTCACTGCTACTTCTATTTCTCAACAAGTCATTGCCATTTAACTTTTGCATTTTCCATTAAATTCTGTTATATTGCTGCCTATACTCTCAGTTGTTCGGTTTTTATTTATGTTAAATCTTTCATGCCCATCATTTGGCAGAACCTTACAATTACTTTGGTAGAAGGGGGCGGAAAGAGCCAGAAGCCCTTGCTGCTGCCTCCTTGAAGCGATTGTTTGTACAGAACCAGCCTTACTTAGTCAATGGTTATGGCCAGCACACATTTTCAGGAAACTTGTCTTCTTCCAATGGACTCATCGGCTTCATGTTCTCTTCTACCCTACAGAGGCTGAAAAGCTCTCAGCTTAATGCTCCTAACAACATACTCTCAATGGCTGAAAAATATAGATATATGAGGGAGACATTCCGAAAGAGACTAGCATTTGGTAAGAATTGGTTTTACTTTTAGCGAGCTTTTGCTGGAATCAACATTTTCTATTTCTGTGTTCTTGCCATCTTTGGTTTTGCACGGAACTTGCTTATCATGTACTTGATATATTCCATATATCCATTATATATAATTTATAGTCTTTGTTTATTTTCACCAGTATCTTCTCTCCCATCTAATGACTCAATTTGCCGTTATGAATCACCAAAAAGTATATTGTATTCTTTTTAGTTGAAGCAAGTTTTATATTGCTGACTTTGATCATTTGTTCTAAAGTATTGTAGATTTTGGGCTTTTGGTAATGTCATCATATTCTTTCCTAAACTACCATTTCAAGCTGTTAGGCTCACTCTCTAAAGCTTGTAATTATTTAATTTGTTTCTTCAAAATGCTGGGTAAATTCACTAATTATAAGGAATTAACACATTATTTGTTTGCATTAGCTTAAGAATACAGTTGTGTGCTTCTTGAAGTGAAATTTTTGTAATAAGAATTAGGTGTATTCTGACACGAGTTTTATATTTGTTACCAGGCGTACACCTGGGAATTTCTAGTTTCTCTTAGAAAATGTACAATAAATGATGCTTTCTACCATCATGTTGTTTCGTTGATACCATTTTATTTTTCAACACTATGTGAAGGAAACAGTTTTCTTTTCTTGACATATAGTTCTCCACATCCATTCTGCTCTTGAATTTGATGGGTGCTGCTTTGTCATAGTTGTGAGATGGCCTGGGTCAACCAATCATGCTTCAATAGCATGTAAAAATGTTGGAAGATTGGTGTTGCATTATCTAATATCTTCAGATTTGGAAACATTATTTTTTGGGGCATTATACTTAACCTCCTAAACTATTGGCCTTTTGCAGTGACATGTGTAAACCACAGAAATGTCGAGTTGCACCCTTTACTTGGCACTAAAATAGGGGGAGGTTGAGCATTGATAAATGATTTTTACCTGCATATATACTTTCATGAATCTTTTAAACACCGGCATTTGACCTTTTGTATTATGTTTTCATGTGCTTTGCAACAAACTATTTTATATTTTATTATTACTGGGGATATATATGGGTCCAGCACTAGACAATGATCACACCTACACATTTTATTATTTTATGCACATCTAATTCTGGATTCTGTGGTGCACTTTATTTTAACAATAGGGAAATCAGGAATCCATGGGTTTGGTATCTTCACAAAGCATCCACATAGAGCAGGAGACATGGTAAGTAATCTGCTTATCATTATTTTAGGATCCTTTATAAAAGCATCATGCATTAAAATGAAGGATAAATTGTACTTTATGTAGGTGATTGAATACACAGGCGAGCTTGTTAGACCTCCTATAGCTGACAGGAGAGAGCGCTTTATATACAATTCATTGGTGGTAAGTGTTATTTTTTTTTTCTTAATAATTTATGTGTTTATCTGTATGAGCATTATACGGTTCATTGAGTATTAAGCTCATCTCTGGTTAATCTTCTAAATTCACTTTTTAAGGTTACATTTTGCTCTATTCAATCAATGGTTCTTAGGTTGCAGAACTGGTGCATTTTCCTATTGATAGAAACCTATACAGTGAAGTCCTTGTATAGTTGATGATCTTCCAGCTATACAGTAAATTCCTTGTATAGTTGATTATCGGGAGATCTTAAAAGCTGTGTATTTTTTAAGTTTGGATTTGATAAAAGGAGAAAATAGCTTATTATTTGTATGGATGGAGTGGAAATGAGAGTATAAAGGATTGTGGCTTCTGTCTCCTTTGTTTGGATCTACTCTCGTGTAAGGGACAGTATTTGAGGATTCGGGGGTTTCTCCCTAGGGTCAAGTTCACAGGGCCAGCCTAATGAGGTTCCATGTCATAAAAAAAAGTTGGAGTTTTGAAGGAGTTGAACTTGTGTATCTCAAATATTTTTTCCCAAGAACTTTGTAGGATTTGATGTCTTCCTTGTGCAGTTTTTATTCTACTTTAGCATCTTTGAACAGCAGAAATCACTTGCTCCTGGTTAGTTTTGGCACTCTGCTACCTGATAGTCTTGTTTCTGTTTGCACTCGAGATTTGTTTTAATCTATTCATAGATGTGGGAAGACTATTCTATTTGTTTCTTGCTTTTGTAACTGCTGCATGTGCCAGTGAAATGACAAAAGGCTGCCCCAAAATTTGTTGATTGCCTTTCCTCATGCAGGGTGCTGGGACTTATATGTTTCGGATTGATGATGAGCGAGTCATTGATGCCACAAGGGCTGGAAGTATTGCTCATCTGATTAACCACTCTTGTGAGGTGCGTATCATCTGCTTTTTCTTTGTTTATGCAGTTTGTGAGTTTTGTGAAGTATTTTTTTATTTGGGGTAGCCTTTAAATGTACGATAATTCTCTTTAATGATTTACATTGTACCAATCACATTAATTGAATGAGATGCTAAGTTGTTGTAACTGCTTTTGCAAAAATGCTGAAATTTGGGACCGTTCTGGATCTCTCCTCATAGGATCCTGCTTGGGCGGAGTGACAATGGGTAGTGGCCTACCGTTCTCTCTTATTATAAAATCTTGAGGGAGCATATTGCTGGTGACGATAATTTTGCACCCATGATAACATAACTTCAGCTATGAGAATTTTGTCTAGCCATTCACATAATCATACTCGAATGCTAAGTTTTTAATGGAAGCAATGATGCCAAAGTTGAGATGTGTTTTTTTTCTTCCTGTTTGTTTGCTAGTTTGTTTTTCTTTTTGATTTGGGGGTCTGGATTTGGGTTGTTGGTTGCTTACCTATTTAATTTTTTCTTGTGTGCAGCCAAATTGCTATTCAAGAGTTATAAGTGTCAATGGTGATGAGCATATAATTATATTTGCCAAGAGAGACATCAAAAGATGGGAGGAACTCACATATGATTATAGGTTTTCTTCAAGTCTAAATGTATGCAGTTGTCTTTCACATTTTATAGGTGCTGAATTTCTATCTCTATGTCACAGATTTTTTTCAATTGATGAACAACTAGCATGTTATTGTGGCTTCCCAAGATGCCGGGGTGTAGTTAATGACATCGAATCGGAAGAGCGAGCAGCAAAGCTATATGCACCTCGCAGTGAATTAATAGATTGGAGAGGAGAGTAAAAAAGGTAAGCAAACTATACATAAGATCTTTTTTGTCCTTGTGTCTTTTTGCTCGTAAAACTCCACAAGAAGCAGCTTGATTCAAGTTGGGTATTCAATAAATGAAATAAGAAGTTGAGATCTTGTACATTATGACATGCTGTTTCACAATAGGAGTAATTTTTTATGCAGCATTTAGATTTTTAAGTGATTACAACAAAAATTGGGAGGGTGTGGCTTCTGAAGAATAATTTCATTGCTTGGTGTATAATGAAGACTAAAACCCCCTAGCCTCTAGTTGTAGATAAAAAAAAGGTACGCGCCATTTATAATGACAAAATGTGCTGATGAAATGCGTTGATAAAAAACAAGGACTTTGCTGTCCATTTTTTGTTTAATTGTAAAATTTTGTTTGGTTAAAATGCCTGGAAGAGAGCATGTTTGGTGAAGTGAAATACTGAAAATCTTATGTTGTAAATGCAAAGCTGTATCATTATAGCTGCACACAATATATATGGGATGAAATTAAAATTTGCTCTCATTGCTCTTTTGTTTTAAAGAACTCTAATGATCCTTGAGTAATTTTGGTGTGACTTTTATGCGAGAAAAGAGTGCATCTTTAGTCTGGTTTTGGTGCAAAACAGTGATTTACACCCATCAATAGGAGGCTGCCAAGTCAGCCTCCCCCACTTTTCAAATGCTCCTGCTGCATTCGATTGTTGCCTAAAATACAGAATCTAACGAAACCAAACAGTGCATGAGGATAAAAACAATCTGAGCTGTGAGCCATATCTTCTCTATGTCACCTGGGGAAGGTGGAATTAGAAAAAATGGGGGAAATGAAATGAAATGATAGACATGGTGGAGGTGGTAAATGGAGTAAAACCTGGTATTGGTGGGATGGGAATTAACGGTGCTGGTGTAAGGCTGAAATGGGTTTAGGAGAAGTTGAGGTAGCTGAAATGGGTTTGGAAAAAGTGGAGGTATATATGATGAGAACTCTAGTGTCAGAGTTCTAAAAGTTCTTGAAAAAACAAAGATTGGAGAAAATTTAGAGATGAGAGATGACAACAAGGTAGAGATGAATGGGGAAGGTGGGGGAAATAACCATCCATTAACTGTGGTGAGCAGCTCAATTTTAATTGAAATTAACTTCAACCGTTAAAAGGACTGGGTACAGAGCTTAATTGAGGAAGGCAATGCCCTATGTTCTACTTTTAAGTTGATTGTACATAAGCTGCTCTGGAACCACCTGATGTTTCTTCACATTGAAATACTTCAAAGCTAACTTAACTAAAGATGCAACCATGTAAATTAGCAAGTGAAGCTAACTGAACTTAAAGATGCAAACCATGTATGTTTTGCCACCTGATGTATTTTCACATTGAAATACTTCAAAGTGAACTTAACTAAAGATGCAACTATATAAATTAGCAAGTGAAGCTAACTGAACCATGTACCTTTTCTTACATAGCTAAATGCAAATTTTATTAATAATAACAGTAGGCATGGCCCAAGTTGTATTGAAGAATGTTTTGACTTCATTGAAAGTCTGTTCACAATCTTTGAAGTTTCTATTGTTTCTTTTCCTCCAAATACACTAAAGTAAGCAAATGGAGGCCATCTTCCTTATGGTTGCAATTTGTGAGATGCAATTGTGTAAATTAGAAAGTGAAGTTGCGACACGTGTGAAGCAACAGTCAAATAGCTTGTCATAGTTGGTTGAAGTTCTGATTTTGTTCCCTTGTGACTGGCCAGTGCCTTGAGGAATCCATGGCTAGGCTGTCCAAATATTCCATCAACTCTTTTTTGCTTGCAGTGGTTATAACATCACGTTTGATAATTGCTCATTTGAGTTTCAGCTGAATCAGTTTTTGCATCACTTATTTTTATATTTATGTGGTAATCAATTTGTTTAGTGGTTCTGGTCCTTTATCACGTCAATTTAGGGTTGGTTCAAGTGGTAAACGCCTTGAGCTTGGGGGTATGCTCCCTCGAGTCTAAGGTTCAAATTTCTGAGTGCAAACAATTTTTAGGGGTCATTGGATTGGAGACTTTCCTCTTGAATTACCTGAGATGCACTTGTAGGGAAAATTCTTTATCGAGAGCTTGTGCATCTTTGGTATTAGTTGGTATGTTGTTCTCAAACATCCGGTACCAATAAAAAAATAAAGGATTGGCTACCACTTTCCATTGTGGTTCTTCTAACATGTTTTTGCTTTGTTGACCTTGATCTCATGACTAACTCTTCATGTTCTCTTTGTTCTGATCATTTTTCCATTTTCCTTTTGCAGAAGTTTCTCATTGTAAAGATTGTTTATCTGAGATGCTTCTGAAGAGACATCTTTTCTCCAACAACCTACTCATCGGCTCTTATTTTTTATTGAGGCAGGAAGCGGTGTAGAGTTCTGATTTTTCTTCTCTCATCTATTTGTTACACAACCAAAGAGCTTTTTTCGCAAAAGCTTTTTAATTTGAGCAAACCAACTTGAGAATGGTATCAGAAAAAAAAAAAAAAAAAAATTCTTAACAAAAATTTATTCGAGCATGAGAAAAGGTGTATTAGTTTCATTTTACTTCTACCCCCCGCCCCCGGGCTCCTTTTCTCTCTGTTTTTCTTTTTGCCTTCACTTTGCCATCGGTTAGGCAAAACCAATTTTCATGCAATGGAGCCAACCTTCTGTCAAAAAGAAAAGAGAAAAAAAAAAGGGGCAATTTGAAAGTCAAGTGCTTTATTAATGATTTGAGCCTTTTTTTAATGTTTTTACAACTCTTCTTAATTCATTTCATTTTATTTAATAATTACTACTTTTTTAAATTTTCATACAAAATAAAATAAAGAATTTAATTTTTTTAGATTTTAAAATAAAAATAAGATTAAAAAATATATATTAATAATATTTTATTTAATTTTTAATTTTAATTTGGACTTATCTCTTTTCATCTGAATACAAATATAAATCATTTCACAAATACAAAATGATTTCATCTCTATTTTATTTGCACTCTCTACTTAGGAACTGTAAGAAAATTTAGAAATAATATTTTTATAATTTTAAAAAATTTTTAAGATAAAATTATTTTAGAAATGATTATTAAATTATGATTTTTTATATTTTTTCTCATTAAAATTAAAAATTAAATAAATCATAATTATGCAGTTTCTTTATTAAATGAGAAAAAATATTATTTTAGAAATTATATTTTTATAATTTTAAAAAAATTTTAAGATAAAATTATTTAAGTCTCTAAATAGATTGTACGTAGTATTGTTATTTTTTATATTTTATTTGTTTTGGAGGTTTGTAACCCAGTCAACTTGCATACGTTGGCTGCGCTGCTCCCGATGTCATGCCCAAGTTACAAACAAATCCCCAAATTGCAACCAAATCATGTGTTTTTAAACTGATCGTTCCATATCGAATAACATCCAACCAATTAGAATTGGGATAGAACTAGCAATCGGAATCACGCCTTTGCACGAGACGCTTTTTGGCGAATATTGTGTAGATTTTTTAAATAACTTTGTTAGGGGTCGCACTCAATATGAGTTATTTTGGCCTCATCCAAGAAAAAGGTATTTGTCTGCATATGAAAAATCTTGTTACTAGAGTTTATCAAAATTCACTAGTGTTCTTAGTTGTATTATAAAGCCTGAAATGATAGAGATTGATAGATACATTGAAATGAAATTTCATGGGTGTAACAATTTTTGCTGTAGTTTGTATGAGCTTTTTAGTTGACATTGGATGCTTAATACCTATTTACTCTTAACAGATCTTAATGCTGTATCCATCTTTAGAGAACACTCGTAGACGGCATTTCTATTTAGTAAATGGAAGGGTGTGAGAAGTTTGATAAGTTATAATCCAAATAAATGTTTGTCTGATTTCACTACTTTTTCCATAATTATGATTTTAAGTATATATTTTTTTTAATTCCATTTAGTTTGCAATAAATATTTAAACTTTTGTATGAATGGATTTTTATTTATTTAATTTAAAAGCTAATCTTTTTAGTCTAGAAATAAGAGTAGCGTCAAAGACATCTTTCTACGAGGAGGAGGCTTCGTCATGATGTTAGAATCACCAACAAGGAGAGAAGATAGGTTATTCAGCATCATAATTGACAAAGAACCCCACAAATCTCTAGGAAGAAGATAAATTACATTTGTCATGAAACAATGAAAAAAATGGCAACAAAAGAAAGCATTAACGTAGTGTGGAAAAAGGCAACAAATGGTTAGCAGTTGCGGAGGGGAGACGAAGGAAAATGATGGATATCACTTCCTTACACCTACACGAAAATTATTGCAATAAAAGAGCAATTGGGTTTCGTTGACTGCATCCGTCAAACTCTTATTAGATCAAAAACTAGCAATGTAGTAGCCATGTGGCATTAATACAATCCAACTTTTAAGAACAATGATAAATACATAATATATTCCACAACCATATTTTAAAATGAGGGTATTATTGTAAAATATTTTATTAAAGTAAATATTACTTTACAAAAATATCCTCATTTGATCTCACTTTACAATGATTATATATTGTTAAAAGTACAGTAAAGAGTGTTGTGTGAATATCATCTACTCAAGTTTTAAACATGACCCCCAAGAATTCCACGCCAACCACTTTAAAACAGGGGGTTCAAATCCCAAATATACCTGGAGCCAGAGGGATGAATATGTAATTTCTGAATTTATTGAATTATAACAATCAATTATTCAATGGCAAGAAATAATCAACTCATCTCATTTTGTGTCACAGGTTAAAATTCTGATTATGTCCCATCAACTAATGAAGAAACACTCACGCTCCATACCAACTCCATCCGGTCCATTTTAGAGAAAACATTATTTGGACTAAATTAAATTCTGATGCTGAATAAAATTAAGATTATTTCGACGGTTAGCTAATCAACATAAATTTAGAAAAATATTGATTAACGAAAAAGTTTAAAATTATTTTACGAAACCTATAAGTCATATTTAAATAGTTTTAAAATTTAAAAAAAAAATAAAAAAGTCTAAATTATTGTATGAAAATCATTTATAGGTAAATAAACAAGAATCTTGCTAAAATTGAAATAAAAATCACTTTCAAAACTTGAAATCAAATATTTATTAATAAATAAAAAATAAACGTATTGCTTTAGGCTAGGTTTGGATACACAAATACTCTCAACATATCTTATTATTACAATTTTTCTAAATTTTCATATAAAATATAAGAAACAATTTATTTTTTAAAAAAAATTTTAAAACAATAATAATATTAAAAAATAATATTATATTTAACTTTCAATTTTCATATAAAATTAATTTATTTTATCTCAGTATCCAAACCTCACATTAATCTAAAGATGGTATTAAACTTTTCTTTCCATATTTGTGCAAATTCTCCATTTTAAGATAGTTCAATAAACGTAGAATATGAACTAATATAGCCTATCTCAATTTGGACTTTGCATCACATTCGTAAAAGCTTGTTTGGGGGAATCTGATCTTTGATGAAGAAGCACAACGGTACTACGACGCTTGTCGATTTGGATTAATTTGGCATTAGTTAACGAAGCACCGTTCCGTTGGCCGTTGGGACCACGTTCACTGGGTTGGAAAAATTCTACTCTTTGTTAAAAAGAAGTACCGTTCAAACCACGCACGCGCCCACCAACTCTGTTGGATATAAAGTTGTTTTAACTTATCTCATTTTATAATTATTATTTTTTTAAATTTTTATATAAAATATAATAAATAATTTAACTTTTTTTTTTAAAATTTTAAAATAAAAAAATATTAAAAAATAAAATTTTATTTCATGTCAGTGTCCAAACTTCAATTCATTCGTAAAACGTTGTATTCCGATTCAATGGTATTAAGTGATGACTCGGCATCGACAGATAACACAAACGTTTGCGTCTAAAATATATGTCGACCAGGATTTTAACAGAAGTCTGGGTGGTTTGGTTGGGTGAAGTCTGGGTGGGACCTCCCTCTTCTACTCTTGTAGGAAAGTCCAACTAATAACCCCCATGGCCAGCTTTGGCTTCTTTATTCCCAATAGGCAACAAGTCTCCCCCTTGGACTGAATTCAATCTTCGAGGGTGACCCTCATGGCCGTAATCCCGAGTTCCTGCAGCTTTTGCCTCTTGCTTTTCTCCCTTCTGGTCACCCCTCCTATTGCTATTGCCGGAGTCTTTGCCCCCAACGGCGTCCTCAGCGTCAAGTACCGATACGCCGGCCTCGAGCGCTCCCTCACTCAGCTCAAAGCTCACGATAGCCGCCGCCAGCTTCGGATTCTTACCGGCGTCGATCTTCCCCTGGGCGGCTCCGGTCGTCCCGCTGCTGTCGGGTCCTCCTTCCGCTCTTTTCTTTTTGCTATTTTCTTTTCAATCTCTGAAACAAGTTTCTCTTTTGATTTCTTTGCACGCACGCACGCGTACACGCGGGGTAAATACTTCCTTAATGTTTTCGTTCTGAAAAAGTTTTCATTCTGTTCCAAGCGATTTTACCAGTGGGGGACTTACTCAAATTTGCATGCTATTATTTCCATATCCTTGTGTATGTGATTGTTATTTTGGAATTACCATCGTTATAAAATCTTTATTCGTTTGTTTCAACTTTTGGGGATGCTGTAGGCTTTACTATGCTAAAATAGGGATTGGGACACCTCCAAAAGAATACTATGTGCAGGTAGATACGGGAAGTGACATTATGTGGGTCAACTGCATTCAGTGCACTGAGTGCCCCACTAGAAGCTCCCTTGGTGTATGCTGGCTCCCTTCTCTACCTTGATTCTTTGCTTCTTCCTCTTTCGTTGTCGTTATTGTCCCCTTTTTTGGGGCCAACCTGCCTAGTGTTTTGGAGATCGCAAATAAATTTGGATCCTTCTCTCTGATTCATTGTCTACCTTTCAACAGATTGAGCTGACGCTATACAATATAGATGACTCGGAGACAGGGAAATTGGTTCCTTGTAATAAAGAATTTTGCTTGGAGATAAACGGGGGTCCTTTATCTGGCTGCATGGCCAATATGTCCTGTCCATATCTTCAGATATATGGAGATGGCAGTTCCACTGCTGGATACTTTGTAAAGGATGTCTTACACTATGACCTGGTGTCTGGAGACCTCAAAACTACTTCTTCCAATGGAAGTGTCATGTTCGGGTAAGTTTACATCCATACTTGTTCCACCTATCAAAAATTTTGTTAGTGAAGTTGTTTATAGGTATATTTCTCTGGCAGCATGTCCGTGATTTCTTTGTGCATTCATAATATAATCTGATACATGGTATACTTTAACAAGAATTTATGCATGTTTGTTCACATATTCATAGCATCAGTGTATAAACACAATACTTTGTTTAGTATAGGTTATAGATATGGGATTTGGTATTGTGATGTTCTCTAGCTTTGTCTGCACCCTCTTACATCAGACCTAGAAGGCTAGAATCCGAATGTTGTTGCCAGTTCAAACAGGTTTGTATGGTTCGTATGAATTTGCTTTCTCGTAAAGAAACTCTTTGTAGGGCTTAGGTGGATTTTTTGAGATTCTCGTTGAATACCACACTGGTGGAAATGTAAGTTACTGCTTTCAGATTCTGCATTTCAATTTTGATAGTTAACTTCCTGGTTTACTTGTAAAAAGAAAAATTAGTTAGCTTCCTGGTTGTTGTACAAATGGAAGTAGCCCAATGAGTGAATTCTGCAAACAAATTTCTTTTATTTTATAATTATTGCTCAAGATTCATGTATTGTTGGCCAAATTGTAGCGGATGAATTTTGCAATTGGGATTTTTTAGATATGTAAATTTATCAGTTGGACTTGGAGTGTCAAATTTTGATTAATTGAAGTGCTACCAAAGCATTTGAGGGTCTAAGATGCTTGATGTTTCCAGTGGAAAAAGTGTGGTTGAACCACATTGAATTCTTGTCTCCATATGTGGTTCAATTTATTGTTTGTTTGGGTCTGTGTGGTTCTCTGGTTCGGGTCTGATAATCAATGATTCAACTGAAATGCCTTGTTTTGGAAGTGGAAGTTTGGTATCCTTGAGTTCTGGAGCATAAATGTGTATATTGGCATGTCAGTTGGAGTCCGGCAATCTTCTTTGACTTTTGTTGACTATACTACAATGCGTAAAGGTGGTGCAATGCCGTTGTTGCCAAGAGATTTAGGATCATTGCGCCCTAGCACTTTTAAATAACCTGCTGCAGTTTTACTTATTTATAAAAAAAGATGTAGGAGGGTCAAAAATTGATTCAGGGTAGATTCCTTGGAATGTCTCAAATTCCCTTTTGGACTTGGCAGTAATGTCTTGTAAGGAAGTTTTTTTAGTGATGTCATTGAAGGGAAATATAGTTTGGGCTCATGAGCATGGTTTTAAAAAGTGATGGTTTGGATCGTTTGATCGGTTCAATTGTGAACTAGGGCAGATACTGGTCTCCGGCCGATCTTCTAAAATCAAATCCAAAGAGTTCCAAGCTAGCTTGAGGAGATCTGCCACCATCCCCTCTGGTTCATGCCTACCCCTCCGGCTCATGCTTAGCCCCTGTCACTCTGTCTATTGGAATTGGGCTCTTTTTGATTTTTGAGACCAAATAAAAGATATAAAACTCAACAGAAATTGTAATCCTAGATATAATAGACTCAAGAAAAATAGTTTTGGCTTTTTCTTTTTTTTTTTCCTTCTTGGAAGGCAGTTGATTGAAAATTTAATATGGTTTTTGGGTTATTTTTATTAATGATAAAAAGGGTGTCATTCCATCATACAGGAAGTATACAAGAGATGCACCTAATAAACAAATGGAAAAAGGGCTAAAAATTCTTTAAAAGTAGACATAGAGAGAGCAACACCATCTTGGGCCATTACCCAATGGAAAATAGTGATTACAATGAAAGTCTTGAGCTTCGACGCTGATTTTTTGCAATCATCAGAGCTGCACTTGTTTCTTTGTCTCCATAGACACCATAGCATGCATGATGGGGTCATCTTCCAAAAAGGTGCACAGTGATGGTTTCCAAAAAGGAGGTAATCATGCTTCATAGGATGCAAGAGACCTCACTATGTAAAAGGAGATGATCCACCGACTCACCACTTTTCTTACATATGCAGCAAAGGTTAAACACGATCATGCCTCACTTTCTCAATGTTGTCAAAGGTAAGTATCTTTCTTACTACTGCAGTCCAAGTGAAATAGCCACTCTATGGGGAGCCTTATTTTTACAATGAGCTTCCAAGGGAAAGGATTCCTGTCATGAGTACATAGCATGTCCTAAAAGAAATTTACGTCAAATGATCTTCTCTTAGATGGGGCCCAAACCAATTTATATTCACTATTTTGACCCAACCTACAAGAGTGTAGTAAGGGTGGCCTTTTCTTGGCAGCAAAGAGGGTTGGGGTGGGGGTTTCTTACTTTTATTATACTTAGGGAAGCGAATTGGATTGGGCAGTGGAGGACGAATTTGGGAGCTATAATTTGATGTCATGGACGAGGTGCGATGTGTTCAATGGGGGCAGCAGGTTTGGCATCTACTATAAAACAGAGAATCCACTGCAGATAACCAAGCCTCTGCTAGACAGCATGTGGAATAGCCAAAACTGGACCTTTCTGGATATATAATCCAAGTTGAGAGTGGTGTTACGTGAACAGCCGTCTGATGAAAAACTACTGGTGGCTTCCTAATTATAAAGGAGTGTGTTAATTGTAATATTTTTTGATGGCTGGAATGGATGTTTATGAGGCTTTTGGTTTGGAGTATGAAAATGGGAAATGTGATTGCTTGTGGGGGAGGTAGAGAATGAAAGCAGTTTAAGACTTTTTTCTTTATTTTCTCATATTGTTTTCTTGACTATCATGTAGTTCCCCTTGATACTTTCTATTTTGTTCTAGTTTATCTTTTCATCATATAAAATTTTTGCAATGTCTTATGTCATTCCCATTCATAATTTTAATTTTTTTTTGATAAGTAATAAGAAATTCCCATTCATAATTTCAGTCGGCCTGATTCTTATTGCTGTTAAGTTATTATTATTTCTCATGTTATGGTATCATCAACAAAATATTCTTTTTCTCTCACTTTTTCTTTTTTGGGGGTATTTACTATTTTTGTCATGATTTTGATGTTTTTGCATAGGTGTGGTGCTAGACAATCTGGTGATCTAGGTTCATCTAATGAAGAGGCACTGGATGGGATACTTGGTTTCGGAAAATCAAATGCATCAATAATTTCACAGCTAGCTTCATCTGGGAAAGTAAAAAAGATGTTTGCTCACTGTTTAGATGGAACCAATGGGGGCGGTATCTTTGCTATTGGCCGTGTTGTGCAACCAAAAGTTAACATGACTCCATTGGTACCAAACCAGTATGTGATGTATTTTATAGGTGTTATGTTGGTCTTGTTTTCTCCTTTATCTTAAATATGTAATCTCAGATGTTCTTTGTGCTTGTTTTTCTTGTGGTATTATTATACAGTAGACTAATTGTTATTTTAGATGGAATATATGAGATGGCTTTGGGATATCTTCAATTGGCGTCTGTAATGGGCACCACACTTAATGGACACCGCATACAGATTACTACTTTTTTTTCATTTTAGCTTGCATTCATTTGTTTCAAGTAGGGCTACTCATAGCCTAAGACAAGCTGAAGGCTTAACAGAGGTCAATTAAGTAGGACACCACACTTAACGCATGATCAAGTGAAGCTGACCCCTAAAAATTGGAAAAATGCTCAAGCTTGAAGGAAGTCAGCAGGATATATTTTTTTGCTTTTAATGGTTTGCTTAATTGTTTATGCTCTTTAAGAGGTGCATCTGCTGTGAAGAATTATCTGAAGTAGATTAGTGTGTGGTTCAGTTTGGTATTCTCGAGTTCTCTATGAATGAGAGAAAGAGGTTAAAAGTATTTTGCAGAATTTTTCTTACCTATAAAAAAAAAAAATTTGCAGAATTAGATTTCTCAATTACAGGGGAACCAAGCCATAAATTTGTGAAGTAAGAAGACAGGAGCACCACACATGGTGAAATAGAAGGCTATTTATATTAAATATGTTTATTGTCATGCATTAAAATATAGTAATTGAATAGAATTCCTTAAATATGTTGTTGATCTGTTGATAATTTGTATCATCTACATGTTCGTGAGTACCATATTCATATTGCCTTCTGCACTTGGACCTTTTCTTCAGAGTCATTTGAGTTTTGTTGAGTAAACTTTTTCTTTTTGTTTATTTATAGGCCACATTACAGTGTTAATATGACAGCTGTTCAAGTTGGTCACACTTTTCTAAACGTGTCAAAAGAGGTGTTTGAGGTAGGAGACAGAAGAGGGACAATAATAGACAGTGGTACAACCTTGGCCTATCTCCCAGAAATGGTTTATGAACCATTAGTAAGTAAGGTATGTGATATATGTGAGCCATTAGCAAGGCACCTCATATATTAGAGTTTAATCTTCTTGTACTCCTTATTTCAAGTTGTGTGCTTACATATTTTATTATCTTTAATAGATAATCTCCCAACAGGCAGATTTAAAAGTTCAAACTGTTCATAATGAGTATACGTGCTTTCAGTACTCCGAAAGGTATGTTGCTTAATATATCACTGTTATATGGAACTTTTGTGTTAATAGATGCTAATATGCAGATGTGGTGTTGATGGCCGGTGAGAAAGGAAATACAGAAAGAACATGTCATCTAAAATTTAAGAGTGGTTTTGCTTCCCAAGGTGTATGATTAGACTACCTTTGGTTGTAATACTCTCAGGTTCTCCTGTGCAAGCTGCAAGACACATGCATACACACACTTTTTCATTTGAATGTCACACACACAGATTAAAACTTGACCCTTATTTTTTTTTATAAGTAAGAAAATTTATTAATCCACATAATTAGGCATAGACCAAGTACATAGGTAGTATACAAGAGTAAAAGCACCTAATTACAATATATGAGCTATAAATGACCCTTATAAATGGCCTTTGATAGATCCCCCAAATGACTGTCAGATTTGGCTGAATGACCCCTTTGAGGTGCTTCCTTCTCATTATATAGAAATAATTACAAGGATAAGATTCCGAAGTCAAATTTGAATCTCAACAAACTACATTTTTATCTCTATCTAATCTCAACAAACTACATCTTTATCTCTATCTAAACTAACCTGATTTTATCCTATCTAAATATGTACAAGTTTAATTTAAATACAAGATAAGATTAGAAGATAAATCCTAATCTATTTGAATTTCAGTTCTACTGCATCCCAATAAAGTAGGAGATTAGCTGCCATGTAACCCTAGCTGCAGCTTAGTAAAGAAAACCCTACTTTTCCTTTGATATGCCACACTTGACATATGAAGCAATTTGCATCTTCATAATTATATTTTGGTTGTAGATTGCTTGAAAAAGATGATTCTTTTCTCTGGCAAAATATATATATATATATATTCTACCCTAATCTTCCAGAAAAAACTCTTAAAAGTCTTCCAAAGAGTGCTCTCAATCCTCAAAATTTCAGTCATTCCTTTCCCTCCAAATGCACCAAAGTAGACAATTGGGAGTTCATCTTCCACACAACTGCAATTTGGGGTATCCTCTTGATCCCTCTTCAACTAGCTAGTAGATCAACCGCCCTCCCGGCATAACCATGCTAATCCCATTTTGCTGAAAAAGTAATTCCATGAGGTCCTTGCAAACTCACAATGTAGAAGTAAATGATCCACTGTTTTGCCACTATTTTTGCACATACAACAACAACCAATAAGGATAAACCCACGTTTCTTGAGGTTGTCAATGGTCAGGATCTTTCCTAAGGATGCAGTCCAAACAAAAAAAGCAGCCTTAAGAGCGCTTAACTAGCGAAGACACCAACCTCCCAATCACATGCCTCCCTAAGGAAGCTGACATTCTGCAATTGTGAGCTATTAGTAATTTCCCTCAAATCAGCCACCAAAGCATCTTGTTCCCATGCAATTATGAAAATAGAGGGATAAACATCCTTAAGAGCCATATCTCCAACCCAAACATCATGCCAAAAACTAATTCTGTTACCTTCCCCCATACTCAGCCTAGTGTGGCTAGAGAAGGAGTGAAGGACCCCCAACCTTTCTGGATATGTTTCCATAACCCCACTCCATATGCCCCCTAACTTCATTAGAACACCAACCCCACGCTATACTCCCATACTTAGTATCAATCACCACCTTCCATTAAAAAAAAAAATACCACCTTCCATAATACTTCCCTCTCATAATTGTATCTCCACAGCCATTTGAGCCTTAATTTGCACTCTCTGTGATCCTGCATTCAAGCCTTACGTCTCCTCAGCCAAAGGCATTGGCTGATAATTGATGGAAGAAGGCCGACCACTATTCCCCATTGAGAACCAGTCCTTGCTTTGCTAAACCGTAGCATCACTCTTTCCTTCCACCTTTTGATAGGTGATGTCATGTATACCCAGCACTATAGCAAACTTCCTCCAAATCTGGTTAGAAAACTCTCCATTGCTCAAAACATCTTCCATACACTCGATAGCGACACTTTCGCAGCAATCACTTCTTGATGCTAATTCAATTTGGCATCTGTGGATATTGGTATCAAATGGAACGCCTTGCAAGAAACATTTCCATGTAGATACAAAAACCTTATTAGGCAAATATTTACACCAAACCCATTTACTCCACTCCACATGTGCCACTTGACCTCTTATAAAATTCCACATGTATGTAGGGACCAAATGCCATCCGGTGAAGCTTTCCATATTGGGGTAGCGATCTTTTCTCTTTTTGTCTCTTAGGCTTTCCAATTTTGTTTTGCTTGATATTGTTCATGAATGATTGTTGATGCTATATCTACGTATAAAAAAAAAATGATTGTTGATGCTATATCATCTTGATATATTGAAAATAATATATTTAAACGTTTAAATGATTTTACTTCTGATTTTTGTGTTTTGCTTTCGATTGCAGTGTTGATGATGGATTTCCACCTGTCGCCTTTTATTTTGAGAATTCTCTCTCCTTAAAGGTTTATCCTCGTGAATATCTATTTCCCTATGTAAGTATATCAAGCAATTTAATAAAGGTGCTATTCAGCCATTCCTGTTTCCAGATTTTACCTGATTTCTTCTTAGTCTTTTATTTTTCGGTGTTTCTTTTTATTGTCATAATATACTTGGAAAATTTATGGGCCTCAAATGATGCTGTTATACTTAGAACATCAAAATGATTGTTTTTGGTTTTGACATTACCATAATTATTTTCTGGGTTGTTACTTTGTATACACTGTCAGCATAAACATTGTATTAATTGCAGTAATCACTTGTATCTTTTGTTTGATGGAAGTTCTTCATTTACACTGTAGATCTTCTATCAATATTCTTATGAATGGTGCTTTAGTTTTCCATGTAGTTAGGGGTGCTACCCACATTGTGTGGGGCGGAGGCTCCGGTGCCGGGGGGTGGGGTCAAAAACCTCATCCGCCCCGCCCCCCGCCTAGGCACACCCCATTGGGTCTAAAAATTATTTTTAATTATTTATAAATACAAAAAGGATTTAAACTCATAAGATTTTTATTTTGGATTGCCTTTGAGTCCCACATTGCTTAAGTATGACTATTGTATTGCCTTGGCTTCCTATATAAAGGTTGGCCTAGAAGGTCAAGGCAATCCAATAACTTGAATACAACTTCAAGTCTTGAACAAATTATAGATATCTATATACAATATATTTATTTATATAATTATTTGTATAAATTTATAATTATATATATATATAGTGGTGCTGAGTGAGGGGTGGGGCAGGGCCCTGTTGGGGTTAGCCTGCCCCCTGCACCTGCTAGGCAGTCTCCCTACGGGGCGGGGAGCCTTGCCCCGCACGGGCGGAGCGGGGCAGCGCCTGCCCATGCGGGGGTGGGGCAGAGTAGCAGGGTACGGGCCCCCGCTGCCCACCCCTACTTGTAGTTAATGCAAAGCACTTGAAAGTCCACAGCTTCTATTCAATTTACAATGTTTGACATATCCAATCTTTGAAGGCCATCTTACTTTGTTTTGAAGTAGTATCCGGGTTGAAGATTAATCTTGCTAAGACGGAGATGGTTGTGGTTGGTGAAGTAAGCAATAGGCTTGGCTAATATTTTGGCTTGTGTGGTTTCTCCGTTGCCTTTGAAGTACCTTGGTCTTCTGTTGGGGGTTTCTTTCAAAGCTAAGTCAATTTGGGAGGGGGGTGCTGGAAAAATTCAAGCGCAGGTTGGCTGGGTGGAAAAGGATGTATTTATCAAAAGAGGGGCAGATCACACTTATTAAAAGTACTTTATCCAATCTTCCCACATACTTCTTATCCTTATTTCCCCTTCCCGCTAGCATTGCAATGAGGATGGAGAAACTCCAACGAGATTTTTTATGGAGTGGTATAGGAGATGAATTTAAGTTCCATTTGGTGGATTTGGATAAGGTGTGTTCTACTTTGAGAGATGGTGGCTTGGGGGTTCGGAATGTGAGGGCTTTTAATAAGGCTTTGTTGGGTAAATGGTTGTGGTGTTATAATTATGAGAGGGAAGCCTTATGGAAAGGGGTGATTGATATGAAGTATGGTAGTGAACAAGGGGGTTGGTGTTCTAAACAGGGTAGGGGGACATATGGAGTGGGGCTATGGAAGTATATAAGGAAGGGGTGGGGCTCTTTTATTAGTAATACCCGGTTGTGTTTGGGGGATGGTAGTAGGATCAGTTTTTGGACGGATATGTGGGTGGGATACATGGCTTTAAAGGATGCTTATCCTACAATTTTTAGTATTGCATGGGAAAAAGAAGCTACAGTGGCTGATTTGAGGGTAATCAATCAAGGTTTGCAGGAGTGGAATCTTAGCCTTACCTGGGATGCACATGATTGGGAAGTGAATGCTTTGTAGAATTTTTAACTTGCTGTATAATACTCCTATTGCTGCCACAACTGAAGATGTGATGGTATGGAGCCCCTCTAGAAAAGGGAAATTCTCAGTATGCTCTTTTTATGAAGTTATTACCATGCAACAAAGGCACAATTTCCCGTGGAAGAATATTTGGAGAAGTAAAGCACCCACCAAGGCCGCATTCTTTGTATGAACAGCAGCTCTAAGGAAGATTCTGACCACTGATAATCTTAGAAGACGTGGCCTCATAATTATGGACTGGTGCTGTTTGTGCAGAAATAATGCTGAAACGGTGGACCATCTACTCCTACATTGTGAGTTTGCTCGTGAGATATGGAACTACTTTTTCAGCAGAATGGGAATAGCATGGGTAATGCAGGGTAGGGTGGTTGATCTTCTAGCAAGTTGGAGAGGGATCATTGGGACACCACAGATTGCAGCGGTGTGGAAGATGGCTCCAATATGTATTTTTTGGTGTATTTGGAGTGAAAGAAACGAGAGACTTTTTGAGGATCATGAACATTCCTCGGAAGAGTTTCGGAGTTTTTTCTAGAAGACTTTGTTCTTGTGGGCCATTGCTGTAGATTTTAATGGTTTCAGCTTCCATGATTTCCTTATAACTATTTCTAGCTCTTAAATAGGAGTATGCACATGTATACTTCTAGTGTACCCTGGCTATGCCCATCTTTATATCAATAAAATAACTTATTACCTATAAAAAAAAAAAAAAAATTTACAATGTTTGAAACTTTTGCGATAGGAGGTTTGATATCCATTATTATTGTTGTTAGAAATCATTAGTGTCAAAAGCTTAGTTTGCTTGCTGAGAAGTAGGTGAAAAATGTATTTCAATTTGTAGTTTTTGAGAAGAAGAATTAACATTCTTATTATTTTCCAAGAGAAACGATTACAAGATAAATAGAAGAGGAGGGCCACTAAATCAGGAAGGCCATAAAATCAGCAAATCAAATCAGCAAATATCTAGGCTAGAAAACAGGAAACAGAAATATCTAAAATCTGTAGTAATTTCAGATTTTATCTAAAATAGAACTTCCAAATTTATCTCCTAGAAATCTGACAGATTTGATCTAAAATAGGACTTCCTAATTTATCTCCTAGAAATCCGACACCCCCCCTCAAGTTGGAGCATAGATATCTATCATGCCCAACATGCTTACAAAGAGCTCAAAACTAGGTCTGAAAAGTCCTTTGGTGAAAATATCAGCTATTTGTTGAGTAGTAGGAACAAAAGGCATGCAAACAGCTCCACTATCAATCTTCTCCTTTATGAAGTGTCTGTCAATCTCTAAATGCTTTGTGCGATCATGTTGTACTGGATTTTGAGCAATACTTATGGCAGCTTTGTTGTCACAATACAACTTCAGTGGCATGTTTACCGGCATCTGCAGCTCTTCAAGAATTCTCTCTAGCCATAACATCTCACAAACTCCGTTAGCCATAGCCCTATATTCTTGCCTCGGCACTACTCTTTGCAACCACATTCTGTTTCTTGCTTCGCCATGTGACCATATTTCCCCAAACATAAGTACAGTATCCTGATGTGGATCTCCTGTCAATAACTGAGCCTGCCCAATTTGCATCAGTGTANATGTGGGTGGGAACATGGCTTTAAAAGATGCTTATCCTACAATTTTTAGTATTGCATGGGAAAAAGAAGCTACAGTGGCTGATTTGAGGGTAATCAATCAAGGTCCAGGAGTGGAATCTTAGCTTACGGGATGCACATGATTGGGAAGTGGATGCTTTGTGAGATTTTTAACTTGCTGTATATATTCCTATTGGTGCCACAACTGAAGATGTGATGGTATGGAGCTCTAGAAAAGGGAAATCTCAGGATGCTCTTTTTATGAAGTTATTACATGCAAAAAGGCACAATTTTCCTGGAAGAATATTTGGAGAAGTAAAGCACCCACCAAGGCCGCATTCTTTGTATGAACAGCAGCTCTAAGGAAGATTCTGACCACTGATAATCTTAGAAGACGTGGCCTCATAATTATGGACTGGTGCTGTTTGTGCAGAAATAATGCTGAAACGGTGGACCATCTACTCCTACATTGTGAGTTTGCTCGTGAGATATGGAACTACTTTTTCAGCAGAATGGGAATAGCATGGGTAATGCAGGGTAGGGTGGTTGATCTTCTAGCAAGTTGGAGAGGGATCATTGGGACACCACAGATTGCAGCGGTGTGGAAGATGGCTCCAATATGTATTTTTTGGTGTATTTGGAGTGAAAGAAACGAGAGACTTTTTGAGGATCATGAACATTCCTCGGAAGAGTTTCGGAGTTTTTTCTAGAAGACTTTGTTCTTGTGGGCCATTGCTGTAGATTTTAATGGTTTCAGCTTCCATGATTTCCTTATAACTATTTCTAGCTCTTAAATAGGAGTATGCACATGTATACTTCTAGTGTACCCTGGCTATGCCCATCTTTATATCAATAAAATAACTTATTAACTATAAAAAAAAAAAAAATTTACAATGTTTGAAACTTTTGCGATAGGAGGTTTGATATCCATTATTATTGTTGTTAGAAATCATTAGTGCAAAAGCTTAGTTTGCTTGCTGAGAAGTAGGTGAAAAATGTATTTCAATTTGTAGTTTTTGAGAAGAAGAATTAACATTCTTATTATTTTCCAAGAGAAACGATTACAAGATAAATAGAAGAGGAGGGCCACTAAATCAGGAAGGCCATAAAATCAGCAAATCAAATCAGCAAATATCTAGGCTAGAAAACAGGAAACAGAAATATCTAAAATCTGAAATAGTAATTTCAGATTTTATCTAAAATAGAACTTCCAAATTTATCTCCTAGAAATCTGACAGATTTTATCTAAAATAGGACTTCCTAATTTATCTCCTAGAAATCCGACACCCCCCCTCAAGTTGGAGCATAGATATCTATCATGCCCAACTGCTTACAAAGAGCTCAAAACTAGGTCTGAAAAGTCCTTTGGTGAAAATATCAGCTATTTGTTGAGTAGTAGGAACAAAAGGCATGCAAACAGCTCCACTATCAATCTTCTCCTTTATGAAGTGTCTGTCAATCTCTACATGCTTTGTGCGATCATGTTGTACTGGATTTTGAGCAATACTTATGGCAGCTTTGTTGTCACAATACAACTTCATGGCATGTTTACCGGCATCTGCAGCTCTTCAAGAATTCTCTTAGCCATAACATCTCACAAACTCCGTTAGCCATAGCCCTATATTCTGCCTCGGCACTACTCTTGCAACCACATTCTGTTTCTTGCTTCGCCATGTGACCATATTTCCCCAACATAAGTACAGTATCCTGATGTGGATCTCCTGTCAATAATGAGCCTGCCCAATCTGCATCAGTGTATGCCTCTATGTTCTGCTGTGTGGTCTTTTGGAAGAGTAGTCCCTTGCCTGGTGTACTTTTCAAGTACCTGAGAATCCGATAAACTGCTTCAAGATGTTTCTCAGAGGGTGAATGCATAAACTGACTTACCAAACTCACAGCAAAAGCAATATCGGGCGTGTATGTGATAAGTAAATTAACTTTCCCACCAACTTTTGATACCGAGCTGTATTCACTGGAACACCTTCCTTGTCATCTCCAAGTTTCTGATTGGGATCGATTGGAGTGTCTGTTGGCCTACACCCGCTCATCCCAGTCTCCTTAAGGAGGTCAAGGACATACTTCCGTTGGGAAACAACAATCCCTTTCTTCGACCGAGCAACCTCCATTCCAAGGAAATACCTTAGAGATCCTAAGTCCTTGATCTCAAATGTTGATGATAAAGAATCCTTCAATCGGTTCATCTCAAGTACGTCATCTCCAGTGAGAATTATATCGTCTACATACACAATCGATATTGCTATCTTCCCATCCTGTGAATGTTTTGTAAACATCGTATGATCACCTTGCCCTTGAGTATACCCCTGACTTTTAACAAACATAGTGAATTTCTCAAACCAAGCTCTTGGCGATTGTTTTAACCCATATAAGGATTTCTTCAGTTTACACACCTTTGTGCCAAACTTTTCACAAAATCTTGGAGGTGCATCCATGTACACTTCTTCCTCCAGATCTCCATTGAGAAATGCATTTTTTACGTCCAACTGTTGCAAAGGCCAATCACGATTAGCTGCAAGTGACAGAAGAACTCTTACAGTGTTTAGCTTTGCGACTGGGGCGAATGTCTCTAAGTAATCAATGCCATAGGTTTGAGTGAATCCCTTGGCAACCAATCGAGCTTTATACCGTTCTAGAGAGCCATAAGATTTATACTTGACTGTAAACACCCATTTGCTCCCTACAGTTTTCTTCCCTCTTGGTAGATTAGCTAACTCCCACGTGCCATTTTTTTCAAGAGCTTTCATCTCCTCGAAGACAGCCTCCTTCCACTCAGGAACTTTCAGAGCATCCTGCACAGTATTAGGAATCTCCATGCAAGACAATTGTGAGGTAAAAGCTCTAAAAACAGGTGAGAGATTTTCATATGACACATAATTGGACAACGGATGCTGGGTGCAAGATCTCACACCCTTCCGGAAAGCAATAGGAAGTTCAGAATCATTGAACTCAGGATTGGACTCAGACTCGGGTTCAAAGCTAGAGGACTCAGAACTCGAAGGTGAAATGGGCTGAACATGAGGTAAGAACTCGGTAAGGACATTACATGGAGGGTTTACAGATTCTGGGCAGTGCGAAGGATTGGAAGACCCTTTCTTTTGAGTTGTATTCTGTCGCGAGTAGACAATATCAAATGGTACCAACGCTGTGTTTTTCATTTCTGTTTCTCCTTTGTGAACATCATGAGATGGCCCTGTAGGAAGACCTGCATTTTCAGTATCTAAACAACTCGACTCAACTTCCCCAGGTATAATAAAGCTTGGGATTTCAGGTTGAATAATTGGAGAAGGATCATTTTGTGAGTCGTCAGTTTGGAAGAAATTCTGAAAAGCAGCAGTCTTTGGTTTGTGTCCCCCCCTGAAGATGAGGCGTGAAATAGGAATGTATTTCAAAAAAAGTAACGTCCATGGTAACAAACATTTTTTTGGAAATGGGTTCAAAACATTTATACCCCTTTTGAGTGGGAGCATAACCAACAAACACACATTTTGTGGCTCGGGGTTCAAGTTTTCCTCGATTATGTCTATGAACATGAACAAAAGCGGCACAACCAAATATCTTTAGTGATAAAGATGAAGAAAGCCGATTTGTTGGATAAAACTTATGAAAAACATCAAAAGGTTTTTCAAAGCTTAAAACCTTATTAGGCGTCCTGTTTATGAGATATGTAGCAGTAAGAATGGCTTCACCCCAAAGATATTTAGGGACATGATTGGTAAAAAGCAATGCTCGAGCTACTTCCAATAAGTGTTTGTTTTTTCTTTCAGCCAAACCATTTTGTTGTGGAGTGTCGACACAAGAGCTTTGATGAACAATTCCTTTTTCAAGAAAAAATTTGCCCAAAATGTTTTTGAAATATTCTCGACCATTATCACTCCGTAATATTTGAATATTTTTTTGAAATTGTGTTTGTACCATGGTGTAAAATTTCTTGAAAATTGTTCCGACTTCAGATTTTTCTGTCATCAAGTAAACCCAACTTAATCTCGTGTGATCATCAATAAAGGTCACAAACCATTTTTTTCCAGAATACGTAGATGTTCTACAAGGGCCCCATATATCACTATGAATCACAGTAAATGGAGTAGTTGGTTTGTAGGGTTGGGTGGAAAAGGATGCACGATGATGTTTAGCAAACTGACAAACTTCACATTGAAAGGAAGTGGGACTTTTATTCCGAAATAAATTGGGAAACAAGTGTTTTAAATACTGAAAACTAGGATGGCCTAACCTATAATGCCATAACATAATATCATTATTCTTGGAAACAGAAACTGAATTTAAGCAAGTACTTTGACATTGTCTACTTGAGTTTGGTCCATCCTCAAAATAATAGAGTCCATCTTTTTCCTTAGCACTGCCAATCATCCTCCCCGTGGTCAATTCCTGAAATTCACAATAAGAAGAGTAGAAATTAGCTTGACACTGATGATCAGAGGTAAGTTTACTGATGGACAACAAATTGCAAGACAAATTGGGAACATGGAGCACATCATGGAGGGTTAACAACGAAGTGAGTTTGATAGTTCCTGTCCCGGCAATTACCGAGAGTGAACCATCTGCAATTTTGACCCGTTTATTGCCTGCACAAGGACTATAGGATGAGAACAATTTGGAGCAACCAGTCATATGATCAGTTGCACCGGAATCAATTATCCAAGAATAAATAGAGTGAGGACTAACACCTAAAAACGCATTAGCAAGAGGATTACCCTTCTGTACCAAAGAACAAGACGGAGTTAAGGACAGTTTTGGAGATTGAAACAATTTGTACAGATGCTCTAATTGCCCCTTGGTAAAAGTTACTGCATCTGAGTTAGTAGAAAGCTCCTGAAGCTCTTCAGCAGTGGTTTGGTAGGCGCGACCATCACGTTTGGATTTTGGCTTCCAATTTGCTGGTTTACCATGAAGTTTCCAACAGGTCTCCTTCTTATGCCACGGTTTTTTGCAGTGCTCACACCACGGTTTATTACGCCCGTCATTTTCAGAATCAACACTTCTTGACACGAGCAGAATTCTCAGGTTCTAGGTTTAAACTAGTTTCGGTATTGTGCAGCATGATTTTTCTCCTTGACTCCTCATGTCTAACTTCAGAAAAAACTTCTCGAATAGAGGGCAATGGTTGCCTGCCTAGAATGCGGCCGCGAACCTCATCTAAACTTCGATTAAGGCCAGCTAAAAACATGTAAACCCTGTCGTTTTCTTCTCTCTTCTTGTGACGAGCATAGTCGTTCGAATTTTCCCAAACATCATCATAACACTGATCAAGTTCCTGCCATAACGTTACCAATTCGTTGTAATAAGTAGTAACTTCGCGATCATTTTGCTTGGATTTCCATAGTCGAGTTTTCAACTCAAATATTTGAGAAGAATTCTCCAAGTCTGAATAAAGATCTCGAACTGCCTCGCAGACATCTTGAGCAGTGGGAAGAAATAGGTGAGGTTTTCCAATGGTAGGTTCCATGGAATTGATGAGCCAAGCAATAACAAGAGAATTTTCGGACTGCCATCTTTTTTGATTAGGGTCACCAGCAGCAGGTTTCGATATTTCGCCAGTCAAATGCCCAAATTTGCCTCTGCCATCAATTGCCAATTTTACAGACTGAGCCCACTCAAGATAGTTGTGCCCATTGAGTTTTGTAGCCGTAAGATAAAGGGCTGAATTCTGGGAATAGGAATCAGTAGATACAGGCATGGGATTGTGATTGGGATTGGGATTGGGTGGAATATTTTCTGAAGTACCAGACGAGTCAGAAGAGACGGTAGGATTTCTTTGGGCGCCGGTCATCGCCGACTTATACGACATCATCAGAAAAAAGAAGAAAAAAGAAACAGAGCACGAAGCTCTGATACCATGTAGTTTTTGAGAAGAAGAATTAACATTCTTATTATTTTCCAAGAGAAACGATTACAAGATAAATAGAAGAGGAGGGCCACTAAATCAGGAAGGCCATAAAATCAGCAAATCAAATCAGCAAATATCTAGGCTAGAAAACAGGAAACAGAAATATCTAAAATCTGAAATAGTAATTTCAGATTTTATCTAAAATAGAACTTCCAAATTTATCTCCTAGAAATCTGACAGATTTGATCTAAAATAGGACTTCCTAATTTATCTCCTAGAAATCCGACACAATTATGTCACTTATGGAGAGGAAAGTCTTGGGTAAATGGCTATGGCGTTATCGAAAGGGAGGAACACCTTATGGAGAATGGTGGTGGAAGCTAAATATGAGAGCATGTGGAGAGGGTGGTGTTTGGGGGTAGTGTATGGTTCATATGGAGTGGGGGTCTCGAAAATAATGAGAAGTGGTGCAGATTTCTGTAGATTTGTCAGATACAAAGGTGGGGATGAGCTTATAGTCTGTTTTGGCACGATTTGTGGTGTGGAGAACAAACTCTGAAGGATGTTTTTTCGGTGTTATATAAATACTGCATGTTTTAAGGAGGCCTAGCAGTAGAACTTATGGTGGTGTTGCAAGATAAGCGTTAGTGCAATATCACATTTATTTGGCATGTTCATGATTAGGAGAGTAATGGTTACCTCTTCCTTTAACCTCTTGTATCCTTTCTGATTGAACAGTGGGGGAGGGATAGAATTTGTTAGTTCCTTCCAAAAGGTTGATATTTGAAATCAAAGTCTTTCTATTGTTCTATTAGTCCCCATGATGGCTTTTTTTCTCGTGGAAGTGCACATGGAAGAATAAAACACCTATGAGAGGGACTTTCTTCGGACAATAGCATTAGGAAGGATTTTGTTTTTTAGAAGTAAACGGAAATTTTGGTTGGATGAAGGCATATCATGGGTGCCAAGTTGCATTTAAGATGTTGACCAGGTATAGTGCAGATGTGTCTCATGCTTATTGCTTCCATAGGATGCTGCAAGGACATTAAGGACTTGAGTGGGAAAGACTTTGATTCTTCAGATTTTGATTAAATCATCCATTGGGGTGAGTGAATTGTGAAGCCATCACCTGGGTGTCAAGTCCCATGTGATGTTTACTAATGGAACTAGGTTATACAAGTGATTGTTGGGAGCTCCAAATATAATCTTAACTAGTCTTGTTTGGGGTATAATGCATATATGGCTAGTGCGCTTCTTAGATACGGTTATGACTAGTAATTTGAGCCATTTGTGCTTCCTAGCTTAGCCTTTGGGCTATCATATTTGCTCTAAAACCATATTGGGGACATCAATCTAAAAGGCTAACTTATTTATAAAGAAAATCTAGAAGGGTTAAACTATTAAAAAGTGCACCAACCAAGATAGGAGGGTAGTGGAGAACATGGAGGAGCGTTTGGGGGAGTATTCAGTGGCATGTCATTTTAAAAACGTGGAAGACATATTTGAGTGGGCTCTAGCAAGAATATATGGCCCAAATTCAGATAGTAGTAGAAGACTTTTGTGGGAAGAGATAGCCGATTTGCATAGTTGGTGGGATGTTCCCTGTGCGTGTCTAGTGTAATCTATACTCCCCTCCTACCTTTAGTTTTAGTGCGTATAATGCGTTGTAGAAATTAGCGATGTCTCCCACCTCCCAATCCTATACAGCTCTAGTAAATCTCACGGACCATTGAAGGGAATCAACAGAAATGCACATATTATCAGCCACCGAAATTCCTTGATCTGACGCAATCCTATAAAGAGAGGGGAAAGCATTTTTCAAAGCAGTATCCCCACACCAAATATCGTGCTAAAACCTGATTCGTGTGCCCCTTCCCACCTCAAGTATGCAATTACCGAGAAAATTATCCAAACCATTCCGAATAAGTTTCCAAACTCCCATGCTATAAGCCCCTTTTACTTCATTAGAGCACCAACCTCCCCAAATGGTCCCATATTTGACATCTAGGATGTTCCTCCAAAGAGCGTCTCCCTCTTGAATATACCGCCATAACCATTTTCCAAGAAGGTTGGTGCGTTTCATGTCGATGGCGGGGTGGCCAGATCAACCGTCGGTGAGGAAACGCCTAACAAGCCAGTGCTAGAGGACTCTCGGGTCCAAGGAAGAGCTTTGGCCTGCCATTCAAAACGAATGGGCCTAGTGGGCTCGGCCCGTGATTGAGGGCTCACGGGCACCGTCATACTCAAGCCCAGCCTAGCCATATCATTAGACCCACTACCCGCTACCCTAACAGACACCTCCTTCCTCACTTTAACTTCAATCAATTAAAGGCCATGAACAAGGATTTGAAGACTTGGAATGAGCAAGTCTTGGGGAATGTGGACAGCTTGTAGGAGTCTCTTCTTGAGGAGTTGCAGGGCTTGGAGAATAGGGCGGAGGGTAGAGCTCTTTCGGATGAGACCTCGAGGAAAATTATTATTGCTTTAGAGCTTGAGAGGTTGATCGTGATGGAGGAGTTTTCGTGGAGGCAAAAATCAAGGCCTCTTTGCTCGAAGGAAGGGGATGAATGCACAAAGTTTTCCCATAAGAGAAACAATGCCATTGAGTTGATTGAGTTTGATGGTGTTATCCTCTTGGATCATTTTGAGATAAAGGATGTCTCTTCTATGAGAAACTTCCTTACGGAGCAGTTTGCTTAAAGACCAAATCTCGATGGTTTAGCATTTTACACCATGGACTCATTGAATGCTTCTTGGCTTGAACAACCTTTTGAGGAGAACGAAGTTCTACAAGTAGTAACATGCATGGCTAAGGATAAATCATTTCCATCTTTCAATCTTGTTGGGATATTGTACGGGAGGACATCATGAAGGCTTTTCATGAATTGTATTGCTTTGGTTAAGTTTGAAAAGAATCTTAAAGCAACCTTTATTGCACTTATTCGAAAGAGGGCAGGGGCTTCTAATGTAAAGGAATTTTGTCTTATTAGTCTTGTTAATGGGGTTTACATAATCATTTCCAAAGTTCTTGCCAACCACTTGAGTACAGTTATCGAGATGATTATTTCAAAATCTTAGAATGCTTTCTTCAAAAGGAAACAAATTCTAGATTCAGTGTTAGTGGCCAATGAATGCTTGGAGAGTATAATTAAATCGGGAGAGCTGGGTATTTTATGCAAGCTTGACATGGGGACCTGTTGTCTTCCTTTTCGTCATTGTTATGGATGCTCTCAGTCAAATGTTGGGGATTGCAGTTAGTGGTGGTTTCTTGGCAGATTTTTCGGTGGGTAGGTCAAATAATGGATTAATTAATGTTTCTCACCTTTTGTTTGCAAATGACACATTACTTTTTTGTGATGTGGATCTCGGTCATGTGTAATAATTGAGAGCGCTCTTGCTTTGTTTTGAGGCTGTCTGGCCTTAAGGCGAATCTTGAAAAATCAGAGAAGGTTCTGGTGGGCCCTGTGCGAAATATTAGATGTTTGGAAAACGTTCTGGTATACTGGTTTTCTTCCTTGCCAATGAGATATCTTGGTCTCCCTTTGGTGGATGTTTTCAAGGCAATAGCAGTTTGGGATGGGGTGATTGAGAAGATTGAGAGAAGACTGGCGGGATGGAAAAGTTTGTACCTATCAAGAGGGGGAAGACTCACCTTAATTAAAAGCACTCTTTCTAATCTCCCTGCATATTTTCTATCATTATATCCTCAACAGATGGTGTGACTGATCGGATTGAAATCATGTTTCATGATTTCTTGTGGGGAGGTATTGGGGAGGAAGCTAAGTTCCTTCTGGTTAGTTGGGATAAGATTTGTTCCCCACTGTTGTGTGGAGGGTTGGGGTTTTGGAAGTTGAAGACCTTCAATAAAGCCCTTTTAGGGAAGTGGTTATGGAGGTATCATTAGGAAAGTGAGCCTCTGTGGAGGGCCATGATCTATTCCCCCCCTCCTCTTCTGCTGACCATGTTAGTTTTGCAGTTGGTGATGGTTCCAGGATTAGTTTTTGGCATGATGCTTGGTGTGGTGGTAGGACCTTAAGGTTGCTTTTCCTTGCCTCTTCCGGTTCGCTCATAATCAGGATGCTTCAGTAGCGGATGTTTTGGATTAGTCTACTGGCTTTCCTCAATGGAATGTACATTTTACTAGAGCAGCGAATGATTGGGAAATGGATGAAATTTCTGATTTGTTTAGTTCAAGTATTGGCAGGGCTGAGATGGACAAGATGATTTGGATTTATACCAGTAATAAGAAGTTCACAGTTCACTCTATGTACAAGGTGTTGTCTGGTCAGAATGTGGTATTCTCTTTTCCTTGGAGGTACACTGGAGTGGACTGGGGAATTTCTCACTGAATTACCCGATGTGCATTTATGCCAAACTCCTTGCTGAAGGCCTCAGTGCACCTTTGGGATTAGTTGGGACATTGTTCTGGATATCCGGTGCCAATAAAAAAAAAATGTATATGGAGAGCACTTATTGATAGTGCATGAGGGCTATATATGTGTCCACCAACCATCATACTCCTCTGGTTTACTCTAGATTTTTCTCAATTATTTTCTAAATCTTGGTTTTACAAATTATGTTATATGAAATGCTATCAACCTTTTTTTTGGGAAATTCTTGCATCCTTATCATCACTTCATCTAGTCTTTTATGTGATGCTATTTTTTCTCCTGTAGCGTTTGCTGTTTTCAGATTTTCCATATGCGTAAACTATGTTGCTTTTTAATCTGCATCAGCATGTCAATTTACTATTGTGGATCTTTACAGGAAGGTTTGTGGTGTATTGGTTGGCAAAACAGTGGAATGCAATCCAGGGATAGCATGAACTTGACTCTTTTGGGAGGTATACCCCAACTATTTGCATTGTTAGCTCTGGGTGAAGTACTGATGTGGCTGGGTAATTGCTATGAGTAATGGCTACATACCACTACTTTCATCTCACTTTTGTAAATGTGACACTTTACATCACCCTTGGATCATCTTTTATTTTACTGAAAAAGAAATTCAAAAGTTGATGGGTAATGCCACCTCATCATAGTGAAATAAGAGTGAGATGGTGGTGTAGTTTGTAGAACTTTCCAATTGCTATAGAACATTGAGAATACCCTCTTGACATTTTGTTTTGAGTGAAACCTTTGAGCGTTAGACCTAATATTAATCTTTAACATTTTACAGGAAATGTTGCATTCATTCCGGATGGGTTGACTCTTTAATTCATTAAATTTCATTATTATAGGATTGTAGTTTGTGAAATTGTTTCTGGTTTGAGAAATTTGGAACTGTTACCTTATGAAAGAGAAACGATGTTTTGGGATGCCCTTAGAGAATGTTAAGTAACGATAACTGAGGTTGCTACAATAATCGCCTGTTGTTTTTCTCCACCTTTGTCCATATCCTCGCACCTAACAATCAATCAGTCATCTTTATTTGGGTTAGAAATTAATTGGAATTCTCCAAAGCTACCGTCCATGCAAAAATGGAACTTTTTGAGGGACCTTCATACACCATATATACTACCAAGGAAACCACCCTCTTATAAAATCATAAAATGATCTCACATGAAATCTATCCAATTTAGACAGCCTCCCCTTTGCTATCTTAATATCCTCATGTTATCTATTCTTTTGTTTTTTTAGCATTTCTTTTAATCCTCCACACTGTAAAGCATACCAGGCCCATGGACTTCATTTAAATTTTGTAAATGTGGTTGGAACAAAGTAAACTTTTCATGTCTAAGTATCAAATCACTCTAATAACCTTACATTGTTATTTGCCTCTAAGGTGGTTATTAATGAAGCCTGAAGGTGCCTTGTTACAGTTGTCTTCTGAGATCCCATAAGATAGGACTCACCTTGAGGCTTGATAATAGAGGCAGAAAGAATCAATTTTCGATTTTAAGTGTTGGCAGGAATTCATCTGTATTGAATTTTTTGTACAGCTTCATGGGCATGATCAATTAAAATTTAGTTTCTTTTTTCTGTGGCAGATCTAGTGCTCTCAAATAAGCTAGTCTTGTATGATCTCGAGAATCAAGCCATTGGATGGACTGAATATAACTGTAAGTACCATGTTACCTTTCCTTTGTCGCATTCCAAAAATTTCATTATATTTTATTTTAATCTAAGTTGTATCTTAGAATATGTTAGGCCTAAGAGACCTTTTCTCTCCGTACTGCATGCATGCACACACCCTACCCGCCGGCGCCCCTTGCTGGAGTTGATCTCCTTCTTTCTCTCTGACTTCTCCTTCCTCAAATTTCTTCCCTTTTCTTTCTTTCTTTTATTTCCTTTTTTACTCCATTCCTGTTAATGATGGATGCGGCTAGGCGTTTTACGATTGAATCAAAAACTTTCTTCTTCGCAAAGGTGGGTGCCAACCTCTTTCGCATTACCGAAAGAAACAGACGTATGGCCTTATTTTTACTCATTAACGGTGCGACAGTTGCATGGGTGGTTAGAATGGTGGTGGAAGTCACTGATTCTCGTCGGCGCGAAGGTTTTTTCAGAAAGTTAAGGATAGGTAACGGGGTCTTCATTTTGCAACTTCTCAAAAACTCAAGGGGATGTTATCTATTGTTGGAGGAGTTTAACAACGACAGAAGAAAGGGCTTACTGATCATACCCGAGGGAGATAAGGGTAGTGGATGGGAGGGTTTTGCTTACCACCTTAAGAAGGTGGCAGAGTCTGCAGTGGCTGAGCCTTCAAACCATCAGAAGGTGGTGGCGCACTTGGAGGGTGGGTCGCGTAGGGGAGGGATTGCTGGTTCAAACCTGGAACCAAGCATTTCAGCAACCTACGCCTCGGTCTTGGCTGGCTCCTCGCCAGAACGTGGAAATTCTTCTTACCCAGCGGTCGCTGGGGGGTCTCCCGACGGGTGTACAAAGCTGGGGGATGTAGAAGGCATTTTATGGGCTGTCAGAGCTCAACTTTCAAGAGTCTTAGAAGATGTTTCCTTTTTGATGAAAAATGTGGACCTGGGATTGAGCATGGTGATGGGACACGGCAGGGAGGTTGAACTGGGCAGAAATTATGGTGCTGAAAAGGATTTACAGAAAGTATCGAGAAGAACAGAGGGTATAGAGGAGGTTGTAGGATAGAGGGAACCTGTCTGCCCTCAATTTTGGGCCTCAAGGCCCTGATTGCAGGCCGCAAGCACTAGCTGTGGGACACAAGGCCTAGCCCATGGAGTCCTACATGCGGGCGGGTTGGCTTCAACTGAGGCTGGCCCTGCCTATCCTCAGCCTCGGGCCTCAAGGCCTCTTTCACAGGCCGTAAGCCCACAGGGCTCGGATAGGCCCTCTCACATGTTCGAAATAACTGTAGACCCGCTTCTCTCAGACGGGTCGGCTTCCCAAGGTTTGATCAACGCTCCTCCACCAACGGTAACTTAGACCGACCACCCACCATTGCAGAATGTCCCGCTGGTCGCCGGTGAACCTTCTGACGTGGGTACGGAGCTTCCAACTCCACTGTTTCCATCGGAGAACACACACGGGCTGACTGCGAAAGACGCCTCACAGCCCACCACCACCTCGCGGCTGCCACAGAACGGGCCGATGGCCTCCGACGAAGCTGGGTATGGCACTTTGGAGCATATACAGATCGTGGAAAGCAGGTCCAACGGGGCGGGGCTTTCGTCCGCACCTAGCGTAGACACGGGAGCAGTTCCCGAAGCCCATTTTCTCTCTATAGGCCTCTTTGAGACTTTGTCCAGGTTATTGTGCACGATGGAAGATGAGGTAGACGACTCTTCTTTGGATGAGGGGTCTTTAGACGTAGGATCCCTTTGTGGGTCAGACTTACAGCTAGTGTGCAAGGAGTTAGGGTTGGAATTTTGTCCACTGTACCAAGTGAACCCGAGGAAGTACCTAGTCCACTTTGCTCATTGCCACCAGAAGATTCTTCAACTGAATTACATTCGGATTGGGTCCTCAAGAAGGTGAATGATATGCGGCATTGCTTGGGTATGTCCTGCAAAGGCTTTGAGGACCAGTTACAAGCTTTACTCATCGCTATGAGAGCGGGTCAGCCTTCTTTGGCTAAATCTATTGTTAAGAAAGACAGAGAACTTAAAAGACTGGTCTGTTTAAACTATGATGCAAGGGAGGGCAGCGCGAGCAGGGGACGACTTAAAGATAGGGTGAATCTTGGTGATCCATGAAGCCAAAGATTTTAGCCTGGAATGTTCGGGGCTTGAATGACCCGAAAAAGTGCCTCACAATCAAGAACTTATTACGGGAATGGAAGGAAACAAAACTAAAATATATCGATAGAAACATCATTATAAGCTTGTGGCATTGTTCGTATGCAGGATGGACCACTCTCGCTTCTAAGGGTGCTTCAGGGGGAATTCTGGTGTTGTGGGACAATAGAGCAATTAACCTCATAGATGAATGTGCTGGGGAATTTTCAATAGCTTGCTCTTTCTCTAATGTGGATGATGGATTTTGTTGGGGCTTTGCAGGTGTTTATGGGCCTAACTATGATAGTAGCAGAAAACTTCTTTGGGACGTGATAGCTGGCCTCTGCAGTTGGTGGGATATACCGTAGTGTATAGGGGGTGATTTCAACATCACTCGGTTTCTGAGCGAGCGGTCAGGGGTTCCTAGCTCAGATTCAGTCATGGCGGATTTCTCCACGCTCTTGTTTGATCTAGACTTGGTGGATCTCCCCTTGGCAGGGGGAGATTTTACCTGGTCAAATGGAAGGGCATGGTCGCTTTTGGACAGATTCGTCGTTTCTTCCTCTTGGGAAGCCCACTTTCCCACACTATGTCAAAAACGGCTCCCCCGCCTTTGCTTAGATCATTTTTCCCTTCTACTAGACTGTGGGGGTATTCAAGAGGGACGCCGTTACTTTAAATTCGAGAACATGTGGTTGAAGGCGGATGGATTCGTTGAGAAAGTCAGCGCGTGGCGGGCATCTTACTAGTTCACAGGCACTCCTAGCATTATACTAGGTGGGAAACTAAAAGCTTTGAAAAATGATCTAAGAAAATGGAACCTGAAAGTCTTCGGGAACATCAATGACCAGCGGAACAAACTCTTCATGGAACTACAACAATTTGATGAAAAAGAAGTAGAAAGGACATTATCAGATGACGATAGGGCAAGAAAATTGACTGTTGTTGCTGAACTGGAAAAAGTTACTGCTATGGAGGATATTATGTGGAGACAAAAATCATGGGCCCTTTGGTTGAAGGAAGGAGATATGAGCACAAAGTTTTTTTATAGAATTGCAAATTCCCATCGAAGAAATAATGCTGTAGAGGTCCTCCATGCAGGTGGCAGAGTTTTACTGGGTAGATATGCCATCAAGGAGCATATTGTCCAGTTCTATGAGAAGCTTTTGACAGAGCAATACACTTGGAGGCCCAAGGTTGACGGACTAGCCTTTGATTCCATTGACCACTCAAGTGCGGCTTGGTTGGAGAGGCCTTTTGATGAAAACGAGGTTCTTGTGTTAAAAGGTATGAATAAAGATAAAGCCCCGGGACCTGATGGTTATCCAATGGCTTTCTTTTATGCTTGTTGGGACATTGTTAAGGAGGATTTTATGAATGTTTTTATTGAATTTCATACCCTCACGAAATTCGAGAAGAGCCTCAATGCCTCTTTCATCGCCCTCATTCCCAAGAGGGTAAGGTTGGTGGAAGTGAATGATTTCTGTTCCATAAGTTTGATAAGTGGGGTCTACAAGATGATTTCCAAAGTTTTAGCAAAGCGGTTGAGCGAAGTCCTAGGGAAGATCATCTTGAAGTCCCAAAACGTTTTTGTGAAAGGAAGGCAAAATCTTGACTCAACCCTTATCGCCAATGATTGCCTGGAGAGTAGAATCCGATCCGGCATTCCAGGTATCTTATGTAAACTAGACATGGAAAAGGCTTTTGATCATGTGCATTGGGATTTTTTGTTGTATATCCTTGGTAGGTATGGCTTTGGGGCACGATGGTGCCAATGGATAAAGCACTGTATTACAACAGCCAGATTCTTTGTTTTGGTCAATGGCACTCCTGAAGGCTTTTTCAACAGTTCTCGGGGTTTGAGACAAGGAGATCCTCTCTCCCCGCTTTTATTTATTCTTGTCATGGATGTGCTAAGTAGAATGCTGAGAAGGGTGGTGGAAGAGGGTTCTCTCTCTGGTTTCACGGTGGGCGGTTCCACACATGGCAGCTTGACAGTCTCCCACCTTCTCTTCGCCGACGATACATTGATTTTCTGTGACCTAGAACAGGAATAGTTCCGCTCTTTACGAGCACTTCTTCTTTGTTTTGAAGCTGTATCAGGCCTTAAGGTGAATTTATCCAAGTCGGAAGTGGTCCCCGTGGGCTCAGTCAACAACCTAAGTACGGTGGCAGCCATCCTGGGTTGCAAGGTTTCATCCTTGCCTATGAAGTATCTTGGACTCCCCTTGGGGGCCTCTCATAAATCTAAGACAATGTGGGAAGGGATTATCGAGAAGTTTGAAGGAAAACTGCAGGGTGGAAGAGAATCTACTTGTCTAAGGGGGGGAGAATCACACTTATTAAAAGTACGTTATCTAACCTTCCAACGTACTTTCTCTCTTTATTCCTTGTGCCAGCAGGAGTGGCGAATAGATTGGAGAAGATTTTTCGGGATTTCTTATGGGGAGGTTTAGAGGATACAAAGAAATTCCATTTTATCAAATGGAATAAAGTATGCACCCCTCTGTCTTGCGGTGGCTTAGGCATAAGGAATTTGAGAACTTTCAATAAGGCTCTCCTTGGTAAATGGTTATGGCGGTATCATCTTGAGGGAGACGCTCTATGGAAGAATATCTTAGAATGCAAATATGGAAGTGTGTGGGGTGGCTGGTGCACAAAGGAAGTAAGAGGAGCTTATGGTATGGGAGTTTGGAAACTTATCCGAAACGGATGGGACGATTTTTGTGGTCATTGTAGGTTTGTGGTGGGAAGGGGCACACAAATTAGATTTTGGCATGATATTTGGTGAGGTGATGTCGCTCTAAAAACGCTCTCCCTTCTATTTATAGGATAGTGTTTGATCAGAATTCCTCAGTGGCTGACAATATGTGCCCTACTGCTGATTCCATACATTGGTCTGTGAGATTCACTAGAGCGGCACATGATTGGGAGGTGGGCGCCATCACTGTCACAACCCCACCCTATCAAGAGCGAGACTGTGATCCCGTACTTGTTCTTTTTCCTATTATATCAGTAAATTTATTTCTAAAAAGAATTTTCCTGATGTTTTCCCAGATGAGTTACCTGGCTTACCTCCGGATAGGGAGATTGAGTTTCTATAGATATCATTCCGGGAACGGCACCTATCTCTAAAACGCCATACCGGATGGCACCTGTAGAGCTCAAGGAGCTTAAGGATCAATTGCAAGAATTGTTGGAAAAAGGCTTTATTCGCCCTAGTGTATCACCGTGGGGTGCACCAGTTCTCTTTGTGAAAAAGAAGGATGGGTCTTTGCGACTTTGTATCGATTATAGAGAACTTAATAGGGTGACCGTTAAGAATCGGTATCCTCTACCACGGATTGATGATTTATTTGATCAACTTCAAGGATCCCAAGTATTTTCAAAGATTGATCTTCCGATCAGGGTACCATCAGTTGAAGATTAAGGCGGAGGATATTTCAAAGACTGCTTTCAGAACAAGATATGGACATTATGAATTTTTAGTGATGTCCTTTGGATTGACCAACGCCCCAGCAGCTTTCATGGACCTGATGAATCATGTCTTTAAGGAGTATATTGATCAGTTTGTAATAGTGTTCATCGATGACATTCTTATTTATTCAAGAACCCCGAAAAGCATGTGAAGCATTGGAGGTTGTTTGCAAGTTTTGCGGAGAAGAAATTGTATGCTAAATTAAATAAGTGTGAATTTTGGTTACAAAAGATTTCTTTTCTAGGCCATATAATTTCAAAGGATGGTATTTCAGTAGATTCAGCAAAGGTGGAGGCAATAGTGGAATGGCCTAGACCAAAAACGATCCAAGAAATTAGAAGCTTCCTTGGTCTTGCGGGGTATTATCGAAAATTTGTTGAAGGGTTTTCTCGCATCGCAGTTCCTTTAAAAAATCTGACCCGAAAGGGTAAGGAATTCATATGGACTGCAGAATGTGAGAAAAGCTTCCAGGAGCTTAAGGAGAAACTTGTGACGGCACCTGTTCTTACTATACCTTTGGGTACGGAAGGATTTGTGATATACAGCGATGCCTCACACAAAGGGTTGGGGTGTGTTCTTATGCAGCATGGGAAAGTTATAGCGTATGCTTCACGTCAACTTAAGGATTATGAGCGCAATTATCCAACCCATGATTTAGAGTTGGCTGCTGTGGTTTTTGCCTTGAAGATATGGCGACATTATCTTTATGGGGAACATTGCGAGATTTATACAGACCACAAGAGTTTAAAATATTTCTTCACCCAAAAGGAGTTAAATATGAGGCAGCGTAGATGGTTGGAGCTGTTGAAAGATTATGATTGTAATATCAACTACCACCCTGGCAAAGCTAATGTAGTTGCCGACGCCCTTAGTCGGAAGTCTTCTTTTAACACTCTCAGGAGTATGTATACTCCCCAGAAATTTATTCTTCTAGATATGGAGAAACTGGGAGTGGAAATGGTGAAAGATGTACAAGCAAGGCTGAATAGCCTAGTTCTTGGCCCGACAATAATGGACCAAATTAAGGCTGCTCAAGGTGAAGATCTTAATCTTCAGAAGATCAAAGCAGAAATTTCAGAAGGGAAACAACCTGATTTTGTGATTTCTGGTGAGGGATCCTTACGGTTTAAAGGAAGATTGTGTGTACCGGCTAAGAGGGAACTAAGGGATCTAATATTGAGGGAGGCACATCGGTCTCTATACACAGTGCATCCAGGTAGTACCAAAATGTATCGAGACCTAAGACAACACTACTGGTGGAGTGGAATGAAAGAGATGTGGCCAACTTTGTAGCTCAATGCCTGACATGCCAGCAAGTTAAGGCTGAGCATCAAAGACCCTCGGGAGCACTACAGCCGCTACCAATACCAGTTTGGACTTGGGATGAGATCAGTATGGATTTTGTAACGGGATTTCCTAAAACCCAAGGAGGACAAGATTCTGTGTGGGTGATTGTCGACAGATTATCGAAATCAGCCCACTTCATACCAATTCGGATGACTTACTCAATGAGTAAGTTGGCAGAGTTATATGTCAAAGAAATAGTTAGGTTGCACGGAGTTCCGTCCAAGATAGTATCGGATAGGGACTCACGGTTTACTTCGGCATTTTGGAGAAGCGTCAAAAAACTTGGGGAGAATTGACTTATAGCACTGCTTTCCACCCTCAGACAGATGGGCAATCTGAAAGAACAATTCAAATTCTTGAAGATATGATGCGGGCATGTGTCTTGGATTTAAGGAAAGTTGGATAAAATACTTACCATTGGTTGAATTTGCCTACAATAATAGTCACCAAGAGAGCATCAATGCGGCACCATATGAAGTTTTGTATGGGCGCAAATGTAGATCGCCCCTTTATTGGGACGAGGTTGGTGAGAAAAAGATGCTGGGCCCTGACTTAGTTCAAAATATGCAAGAAAAAGTAGCTATCATTCGTAAGAGGCTTGCCCTAGCTCAAGAGAGGCAAAAGAAATATGCCGATCGTAGAAGAAAGGAGCTGTACTTTGAAGTAGGAGACAAAGTATTCCTACGGGTAGCTCCAATGAAAGGAGTTATGAGATTCGGCAAGAAAGGCAAATTAACCCCAAGATACATTGGCCCATTTGAGATTCTTGAAAAGATAGGAGCAGTTGCTTATCGACTTGCTTTACCCCCAGAGTTTTCAGTCATGCATGATGTTTTCCATGTTTCCATGCTTCGAAAATATGTGCATGACCCTACACGTGTTGGATTATACACCTCTCCAAGTGCATAAAGATTTTTCATACGAGGAAGCACCAGTCCGGATTTTAGATCGGGAGGTTCGAGTACTTCGCAATAAAACCATTCCGATGGTTAAAGTGCTTTGGAAACATCACTCTGAACAAGAGGCAACTTGGGAATGTGAAGACGACGTGAGGATTAAATATCCCACTCTTTTTCTTTGAGGTACGTTCAATCTCAAGGACGAGATTATTTTAAGGCGGGGAGAGTTGTAATACCCGAATTTTACTACGTGGGTCTTTACGTCATTTTATTTTATTCCTTAAGTTAAATATGTTCATGTAAAGATTTTTATTATTTTATTTTAGATGGGTGTGTTTTTATTTTATGGGGTTGTTAAAATAAATTAAGTACATGATTTTTAAGGCCTTATAGTATTTTCTCTTTAAACCCTAAAATTTTATTATTTATGAAAGAGCACAAATGATTCCTACCATTGGATTGATAGTTGGAATAGTTATCTTCCTAAATCTAATCCTAGCCCTCCATTTCCTTAAGTTTTTAATGACCAAAAATTTAACTAAGCCTTTTTCTTCTTCAAACCCATCGGTCTACACCTAATAGATGAAGAATTTCTTCTTCAAACCCATCGGTCTACACCTAATAGATGAAGAATTTCTTCTTCAAACCCATCGGTCTACACCTAATAGATGAAGAATTTCTTCTTCAAACCCATCGGTCTACACCTAATAGATGAAGAATTTTCTCTTCAAACCCATCGGTCTACACCTAACAAATGAAGAACAAGTCTTCTTCATCTCTCTTTCCATGCTAGCCAACGCCACTTTCCTCTTTTCTTCTCCTCTTCAAGAAATCAAACTCCTCTCATTTTCTTCAAGCTTTGGACCTTCATTTCACCTCTTGAAAGAATCTAGGAGCTTAAGGTAAATTGTTTAATGTGATTTAATGTGATTTTGGAAGCTAATTAAATTGTTTAGCTTATGTTTTGATGTTATGTTTTATATATATACATATATGCTCTGTTTTAAGGGATTAATTATATATATAGGGCTGTTTTGATGTTATGTTTTGTATATCTACATATATGCTCTGTTTTAAGGGATTAATTATATATATAGGGCTGTTTTGATGTTATGTTTTGTATATCTACATATATGCTCTGTTTTAAGGGATTAATTATATATATAGGGCTGTTTGATGTTCTGTTTTGTGTATATATATATAATTATATTCTGTTTTAAGAGATTAATTATATATATGGACATGCACAAGGAATAAGAAATTTTCAATCCGTTCGTCTACAAGGCCTTGACGAATCACTCCCCCAATGCCTTCCCTTGGAAGAGCATTTGGAGAAGCAAAGTTCCCCTCAAGGTCGCTTTCTTTGGGTGGGTGGCGTCTCATGGTAAAATACTAACTATAGAGAAGCTAATGAAGCGTGGACTCTGCATAATGGATTGGTGTTTCATGTGCAAACACAATGTTGAATCTGTGGACCACCTTCTCCTTCATTGCGACGTAGTTAAGGTATTGTGGGATGAGATCCTCTCGAGGCTTGGCATCGCTTGGGCCATGCCACGGAGGGTGATCGATTTACTGTCTTGTTGGCAAGGGCTAAGAGGGAATCAACAGATTGCAGCTGTATGGAAGATGGTACCTTATGCTTAATGTGGTTCACGTGGACGGAAAGAAATGGCCGCTGTTTTGAGAATAAGGAACACTCTCCGGATGCTTTTCGAGCTTTTTTCTTTCACACACTACTCCTTTGGGCATCTACTATCGTTTTGAACGGAACGAGTCTTAATGACGTTTATGCTACTATCCGTAGTACTTAGATTGTAAATAGGCTCTTTCTTGTATACTCCCTGTGTACTCGGGCTCGGCCTATTTACGTGGATCAATAAAATTTATTTATCTATAAAAAAAAAACTATTACTTTTGTTGAGGCCCTTAAAAGTCTTATTCCGCTTGTGAATTGTATGTGATGCATGCCGGTTTTTTCTGTCAATTTTCATAACCCGTGGTCCCCTTATGACTGGCTATTGAGTATCATGCCACAAGGGATAATTTCTAAAAAAAAAAATTATACAGTATCTTGTACCTAAGTACCACATAGCACAGGGATGAAAGAGACTTATGGGGTGACAGAAATTGAACCTTTGCCAGACACAGATGAAAGGGAACCATCAGCTATTCTAACGTTTTCCCAATCTGGAAACAATAATATGAAGAGAAAAGAGATGCTAAATCACTCAATGGTTAGATGATCCTAAATCAATTAACCAAGATCATCAGAACTAGCATGGTTTTTAGTAGAAGTTGCATTTAGAGACGAAGCCAAAATTACCTAAATGAGCAGAGGAGGACACAATGGAATGGTGGATGGCTCCATTTGAGACATCTGTCAACGAAAGTTTCTATCACATCCTTGTTGAGAGTCCGTGTCAAGAGTGGGACTGCTAGGAGTTGGTGTTGGTTCTACCGTAGAAGAAGGGTTTACCTGAAGTCAAGTGGCACCACTAGAATGAACCATGAAGCCTCCTAGTTTCTTCTCTGCACAGCCTGAAAATTCTGATAATGATTCAGTTTCTGCTCCAAGGCACAAAGTCAGTGAAAGTAAGTTGCAACTGACCATTCACCCTGTGTCATCCCATGTATTCGACGTTTTAACTCAAACTTCTATAGCATTCCCCTTTCTGAATCAAGTTTGGTTAGCCACANTGAATGCCCATATTGTTATTAGTGTTATTATTATTATTATTTTTTTTACTGAAAGAAACATCTAATAGACATACCTTTACATTCCTTTACAAAGGACTCTCAGAGTCCGTCATCCATTTATTTAACATAACTACTTTAAAAAAAAGGGACTCAGTCCCTTCAGTCTTTACAAAAGAAAACTAACTTAAAGCAGAAGGGGTTTCCATTACCCCACTATATCCTTATACCCGAAGGTATCTTGTCTAGAAGTTAACTCAATAAAACATCCCCGTGTGGGGTCCAGTATTAAAACATAAGAAACATATATCGTCATAAAAAGAAACCAAACTACCCAGGGACTACTAAACGTCGGCCCCTCCCTCCTCAGCAATACTCAGCTCCTCAGTAGATTCGTCTGTACCTGGACGTTTAAAACATAAAAACAAAGTGAGTCTAATACTCAGTAAGCAGTACATCATGCTGTTAACTTAATAAGCATATAGTACTTTCTGTTGAAAACATGCATCCATAAACCAATACTAATTCTGACAATACTTCCATGCATATACTTTCTTTATAACATCATGCATACACTTACTTCTTACTATCATGTATATACTCACTTCATACTTTCATGCCAAATCTTTATTTCTTATTTTCATACATACTTATATATCATATCTTCATGCATACACTAAATTTAATCTTTCACTTGTCTTGGCCATACCACTTTACCCCCGTGGTTGGGTTAGCGGATCTGATTGGATCCGATTCCCCCGTGGCCACGGTTAGGAACCTTTCTTCAGGGAGCAGCACTGGGTGCACTACCAGCTACTTACCCGGCATGCAATCTGCCCATTCTATTGGTACCTTTCCTATCATAACATAGGCCATTACATATTTTCATACATTAACCTTCATTCCATTCTTTTCTTTCTTTGAAATCAATCATTTTCATTATCTTTCTTAGTTCAATGCATATGCATTTATTTTGGAAATTAGCATTTCATGTCATGCTTACATATAAATAGAACCTTAGTTATTTCAAGGAGCATGTATGAAAGTTCCATGACTTAGAATCTACGTGCATGCATTACTATATACACATACAAACAATTATAATTAATAGGGTGCTTAACAGGGGCTACCAAGAAAGGCTTGTACATAATATAAATTCCTTTATTCTTTAATTAGAGGAACGTTTGGAAAGAGATAGAGAAATATTCTTCCACAAGAGGACTTGGCGTGGGCGCATGGTCATAGCTACTTACCTCGACCCGTTGAAATCTCTTCAACTTCAGTGAATCCTAATCCAATAAATAACAAGTGTGTTAATACTCATCCAACATCCTTTAAGCCTCCACTTAATAATAAACTAAATATTATAAACTAACGTCGTTTTCTACCCTCAACGCTACTTTAAATGACTACCCTCTCGACAAATCCTTACAAAAGTAACATAAGAAGATAGTTAATTTAGTTAACATAACATCAAAACAACTCCATATATATATTAATCCTTAAAACAGAATATAATATATATATATACACAAAACAGAACATCAAACAGCCCTATATATATAATTAATCCCTTAAAACAGAGCATATATGTAGATATACAAAACATAACATCAAAACAGCCCTATATATATAATTAATCCCTTAAAACAGAGCATATATGTATATATATAAAACATAACATCAAAACATAAGCTAAACAATTTAATTAGCTTCCAAAATCACATTAAATCACATTAAACAATTTACCTTAAGCTCCTAGATTCTTTCAAGAGGTGAAATGAAGGTCCAAAGCTTGAAGAAAATGAGAGGAGTTTGATTTCTTGAAGAGGAGAAGAAAAGAGGAAAGTGGCGTTGGCTAGCATGGAAAGAGAGATGAAGAAGACTTGTTCTTCATTTGTTAGGTGTAGACCGATGGGTTTGAAGAGAAAATTCTTCATCTATTAGGTGTAGACCGATGGGTTTGAAGAAGAAAATTCTTCATCTATTAGGTGTAGACCGATGGGTTTGAAGAAGAAATTCTTCATCTATTAGGTGTAGACCGATGGGTTTGAAGAAGAAAAAGGCTTAGTTAAATTTTTGGTCATTAAAAACTTAAGGAAATGGAGGGCTAGGATTAGATTTAGGAAGATAACTATTCCAACTATCAATCCAATGGTAGGAATCATTTGTGCTCTTTCATAAATAATAAAATTTTAGGGTTTAAAGAGAAAATACTATAAGGCCTTAAAAATCATGTACTTAATTTATTTTAACAACCCCATAAAATAAAAACACACCCATCTAAAATAAAATAATAAAAATCTTTACATGAACATATTTAACTTAAGGAATAAAATAAAATGACGTAAAGACCCACGTAGTAAAATTCGGGTATTACAACTCTCCCCGCCTTAAAATAATCTCGTCCTTGAGATTGAACGTACCTCAAAGAAAAAGAGTGGGATATTTAATCCTCACGTCGTCTTCACATTCCCAAGTTGCCTCTTGTTCAGAGTGATGTTTCCAAAGCACTTTAACCATCGGAATGGTTTTATTGCGAAGTACTCGAACCTCCCGATCTAAAATCCGGACTGGTGCTTCCTCGTATGAAAAATCTTTATGCACTTGGAGAGGTGTATAATCCAACACGTGTAGGGTCATGCACATATTTTCGAAGCATGGAAACATGGAAAACATCATGCATGACTGAAAACTCTGGGGGTAAAGCAAGTCGATAAGCAACTGCTCCTATCTTTTCAAGAATCTCAAATGGGCCAATGTATCTTGGGGTTAATTTGCCTTTCTTGCCGAATCTCATAACTCCTTTCATTGGAGCTACCCGTAGGAATACTTTGTCTCCTACTTCAAAGTACAGCTCCTTTCTTCTACGATCGGCATATTTCTTTTGCCTCTCTTGAGCTAGGGCAAGCCTCTTACGAATGATAGCTACTTTTTCTTGCATATTTTGAACTAAGTCAGGGCCCAGCATCTTTTTCTCACCAACCTCGTCCCAATAAAGGGGCGATCTACATTTGCGCCCATACAAAACTTCATATGGTGCCGCATTGATGCTCTCTTGGTGACTATTATTGTAGGCAAATTCAACCAATGGTAAGTATTTTATCCAACTTTCCTTAAAATCCAAGACACATGCCCGCATCATATCTTCAAGAATTTGAATTGTTCTTTCAGATTGCCCATCTGTCTGAGGGTGGAAAGCAGTGCTATAAGTCAATTCCGTCCCCAAGTTCTTTTGTACGCTTCTCCAAAATGCTGAAGTAAACCGTGAGTCCCTATCCGATACTATCTTGGACGGAACTCCGTGCAACCTAACTATTTCTTTGACATATAACTCTGCCAACTTACTCATTGAGTAAGTCATCCGAATTGGTATGAAGTGGGCTGATTTCGATAATCTGTCGACAATCACCCACACAGAATCTTGTCCTCCTTGGGTTTTAGGAAATCCCGTTACAAAATCCATACTGATCTCATCCCAAGTCCAAACTGGTATTGGTAGCGGCTGTAGTGCTCCCGAGGGTCTTTGATGCTCAGCCTTAACTTGCTGGCATGTCAGGCATTGAGCTACAAAGTTGGCCACATCTCTTTCATTCCACTCCACCAGTAGTGTTGTCTAGGTCTCGATACATTTTGGTACTACCTGGATGCACTGTGTATAGAGACCGATGTGCCTCCCTCAATATTAGATCCCTTAGTTCCCTCTTAGCCGGTACACACAATCTTCCTTTAAACCGTAAGGATCCCTCACCAGAAATCACAAAATCAGGTTGTTTCCCTTCTGAAATTTCTGCTTTGATCTTCTGAAGATTAAGATCTTCACCTTGAGCAGCCTTAATTTGGTCCATTATTGTCGGGCCAAGAACTAGGCTATTCAGCCTTGCTTGTACATCTTTCACCATTTCCACTCCCAGTTTCTCCATATCTAGAAGAATAAATTTCTGGGGAGTATACATACTCCTGAGAGTGTTAAAAGAAGACTTCCGACTAAGGGCGTCGGCAACTACATTAGCTTTGCCAGGGTGGTAGTTGATATTACAATCATAATCTTTCAACAGCTCCAACCATCTACGCTGCCTCATATTTAACTCCTTTTGGGTGAAGAAATATTTTAAACTCTTGTGGTCTGTATAAATCTCGCAATGTTCCCCATAAAGATAATGTCGCCATATCTTCAAGGCAAAAACCACAGCAGCCAACTCTAAATCATGGGTTGGATAATTGCGCTCATAATCCTTAAGTTGACGTGAAGCATACGCTATAACTTTCCCATGCTGCATAAGAACACACCCCAACCCTTTGTGTGAGGCATCGCTGTATATCACAAATCCTTCCGTACCCAAAGGTATAGTAAGAACAGGTGCCGTCACAAGTTTCTCCTTAAGCTCCTGGAAGCTTTTCTCACATTCTGCAGTCCATATGAATTCCTTACCCTTTCGGGTCAGATTTTTTAAAGGAACTGCGATGCGAGAAAACCCTTCAACAAATTTTCGATAATACCCCGCAAGACCAAGGAAGCTTCTAATTTCTTGGATCGTTTTTGGTCTAGGCCATTCCACTATTGCCTCCACCTTTGCTGAATCTACTGAAATACCATCCTTTGAAATTATATGGCCTAGAAAAGAAATCTTTTGTAACCAAAATTCACACTTATTTAATTTAGCATACAGTTTCTTCTTCCGCAAAACTTGCAAAACAACCTCCAAATGCTTCACATGCTCTTCCGGGGTTCTTGAATAAATAAGAATGTCATCGATGAACACTATTACAAACTGATCAATATACTCCTTAAAGACAGATTCATCAGGTCCATGAAAGCTGCTGGGGCGTTGGTCAATCCAAAGGACATCACTAAAAATTCATAATGTCCATATCTTGTTCTGAAAGCAGTCTTTGAAATATCCTCCGCCTTAATCTTCAACTGATGGTACCCTGATCGGAGATCAATCTTTGAAAATACTTGGGATCCTTGAAGTTGATCAAATAAATCATCAATCCGTGGTAGAGGATACCGATTCTTAACGGTCACCCTATTAAGTTCTCTATAATCGATACAAAGTCGCAAAGACCCATCCTTCTTTTTCACAAAGAGAACTGGTGCACCCCACGGTGATACACTAGGGCGAATAAAGCCTTTTTCCAACAATTCTTGCAATTGATCCTTAAGCTCCTTGAGCTCTACAGGTGCCATCCGGTATGGCGTTTTAGAGATAGGTGCCGTTCCCGGAATGATATCTATAGAAAACTCAATCTCCCTATCCGGAGGTAAGCCAGGTAACTCATCTGGGAAAACATCAGGAAAATTCTTTTCTGAATCAAGTTTGGTTAGCCACATCCCAGATATCTTTCATTGTGTTTAAAAATAAGCACCCCTGACTAATATCTGGTAGCATCAAATGTAGCTGCCAAAACAAAAATAATATTAAAAAATTATATTCTAACAATATTTTAATTTTATAATATTTTTATTCAACTTTTTCCCTCTCCTTTTTCAAAATTCCATAAAACATCATAACTCAAACCATTTCACTACTATTCACAAACCATTTTATTACTATTCACAGATTTCTCATCTCATCTCATACCCCAAGCATCCCCTTAGATGTCAAATGTAACACCCCACCCCGCTCCTCAATAAAGTCATTTTTAAAATTTTTGAGAATTGGTGTGCTACTAGAACTTAAAAATATTTTCTTTTATTCTAAAGGAAGCACAAAGTACAAAGATTCCTTATAATTCCAAATTTTTTAAATACTTAAAATCAAAAAGCGAGTCTATGGAAGCACTTATTTAAATTCAATAAAGTCTCATGTGCTTATCAAAATAACTTATTAAACTTTAAATCATAAAATTGAGCATGACATAAACTATCTATGCCTTTGCCTCAATTCCCTGGCCAAGTTCTGTCCTGCAGTTCCATCGTCATAAATATCATCACTTGGGGTGGTTAAAAGAGTCTAATATTCAATAATCTATACATCATATAGTAAACATAATTAACATAAGTTTCTTGAAAAATATGCATACTCATAAATACATACGTAAATAACATGAATATGAACTTATCTTTCACTTGTCATTGGCTAGTACCCACTGTTGACCCCCGTGAGTTAGGGTTAGTGAATCTGAGTAGATTCCAATTCCGCCCGTGGCCACGGGTTGTGGAATCTATACATAAGGAAGACATACTGGGTGCACTACCAGCATGTACAACCTGGCAATGCAATATGCCCGTAACATATGGTACTGTTTTCATATCATAACATAGGCCATTACATATCTTATCATTCATACTTCATCATAATCATACTTGCATATTGGTCATATCGTAAATTTGAAATGAAATTGCATTCTTTCATAAAATGTCGTGATACATATTTTTTCACATAAAATCGTAAATTTTCATAAATATTTTGATGCATAAATCCTTTCATAAAACGATGAATTTTCATAAATAATTTACTACATAAATGTTCATATAAATCATGGATTTTCGTAAAATATTTAATGCATGTCTTGCAACTAACACTAAACTTATGCATAAAATCATGATATTTATGACTTGGGTACATAAAAAGGGGCTTCCAATGGAGGGCGTATATGCATAATATTTTTATAAAAGACATGTCATTTACCGTACATACATATAAGGGTATGATCATGCTACTTACCTCACAGCGTTAATCCAATATTTCCGGTATGAAATCAATCACGTGAACTAGAAGGGGAGAGAAAACGCGAGGGATGCTGGTGGACTAGAGGTGCTCTACGTGATTTTGGGTAAGCTGAAACTACATTGGGGCTTGAAGAGGAATGAGATACACGTAAAGTGTATGGGGCTGAGCGTATATATAAGGAGTTGGTCTAAGAGCTTTAATGTGAAGATGATTTGTAGAATTGTAAGAGATTTTTATTGGGGCATGAATCCTAGTGGAAGGTGGAGACGTGCATGACTTAGAGTTTGAGAAGGCAGTCGGTTAAAGAGATTTAACATGAAGGTGACTTGTAGAGTTGTATCCTTGTTGGAATAGGATGCCGATGAGTTTGAGTTTGAGTTGGACTAGGTCACGATCATTCAAGAAGAGAGTTTGAATTTAAAAACATGATTTAGTAGTTCATTCAATGTAGGATTAGTAGTGACTGAGACTGCATAGGAGACTTCAATCAATGATGATTTTAAATTGAAATAAATTTCTAATGGTCGATCTTTAAATTCTAAAGTCTAATTCGTTCAATAAATAATTAATGGGATTTAACTTAGTTATTGAGCCTATTTAAAACTTCTAATCAACTTTAATAATTTATCGCTTGTGGGCTTATCCAATATGGCCTACTAAATATATAATTTAGACCCAATAAAAATTATCAATATTCCGTCTTTAAAATTATTGGGCCAGGTCGTCAAAGTCAACCAGCTCCATTGTCCCTTAGCTGAAATTCCATACCATGCATGAGCCAATCTGCTGTCAACAACCTCACAGATGAGACAACCAATTCTTTCTAATCAGATTAAGAGCTCCCTTGTCTCTTAAGCTGACATCTGCATCCTTAAGCAGTCAGCATCTGTACCATGCGGTGGTTCACCATATAACCTAGATGTATTGTTTGAATAGTTCTCTGATACCAAGTTGATAGAGAGTAATGAAAAGATGAGAGGAGTGATGAGGTATAGAAAAAACAACTTGTGGGAAAAAGGACCAAAAATCTTAATGTTCTTCTCCTGTTAGCATATTATATATATTATTGTAAAAACATAACAATTACATGAATGCCCATAAACATGTCCTTACATAATCACCCTTCCTAGGACCTTGTTTTGGTGGAACTAACGTAGTGACTGTCCTTTACTTCATTGTGGCCCTTGTGGAATCCTATGAACTGGCTTCTGTTGATTAACGATGGAATCGTAAGAACTGGCTTTTGTTGATCAATGTAATTATCAAGAGAAGCAAAAATTGGGCTTTTTTGTAGTTGATATATTGATTTTTGTATATAAACAATAAAAGAACAAGAGAAAGATCTCGTAAATTTGGTTGATTGGCAAGAAAAATTGTGGTTATTAATTTCCTTGAATCAAAACTCTATTTTAAGGATGAAACTTGAGTTTTTATTTATGTCAGAAAAGTTAGTTTTGGTTTTTCACCATAAAGAAGCTTTATATGAACAGTGGTATATTAATCAAGCTTGTAACCCTAAGTTAGAAAGTCTGACAAATTGATTATAGAATGGACATAGTAACTGCTATGGAATTGTTAGACTCTGTTGCAGTAAAATAGCATATCTTATTGCTATCTTGTTTCTTTTGGTTTGGTTGTTTGACTTTATTATGGTTGTTTCCAGGTTCGTCAAGCATTAAATTACAGGATGAACAAAGTGGAACAGTACATTTAGTAGGTTCCCATTATATTTCTTCTGCTTTCAGTTTGAATATTCGATGGGCTATAGTTTTGTTGTTTCTATCCATGCTGCTGTACGATATTTTCACTGAAACACTAAGAGTCTTCTGCTAATACAAAGTACCCACGGTTGAGGTAAAGAAACAAGAAAATTTGAAGGTAAAGAAACAAGAAAATTTGAATATAAATAGAAAATCATGAGATTTGTTGATAGAATAGTGCTCTGGATACTTTTCTCAGTTATGTATCTATTTTTATCCCTTATGTGGAAATAGCTAAGATTATTCATTGTACCAATGCTTCACCGTGGGTTAAATTTTGTACCTAGTGAATGTGTAAATTTCTGAAAGATTAGAATCAGGTTTGAGTATAAAAGTAAATATAGTTTGAACTTGGCCACCGTCCTGGTAGAAAATTTAACTAGTCGATGGAAGTTTATGTAAAATTTCAACGATTGAAACCATTTATGGAGAGATATGCTGCGTAATAGATATGTTTAAGTTCTATTTTTTCCTTTTCTACGTACAGTCCTGTTTAAATGTGGTGTATTCTTAAACTCGCTGTTATTCCCGCTGCGGGTGGTAGGGGTGGCAATTGAAGGTTTTCTAGATGTGGGATGTGGCAAATTAGGCTGATCATTGACTCCCTCGGGGTGGATGCGAGCTCTTCCTCATAGTTGAATTCGAGGGATGATTTCGGTGATCAATTGATCGGCCAGGGGAATCGACCATTGAATCAAATTGACCCCCCCTTTGGTTGGTTTTCATTACCTAGAGATCATGTCACAATTGAGTTGGCAATGGTCACAATCAAATTCTACAAGGGCAGTCATAAAAGGTAGATTTGGTGGCGTTTCTATTCTTTATTTTTTAGCTAGGTGGATATGAAGATGTTGGTGAAAAAAAAGATTGAAAAATGACAATTTGGCAAAGCTTGAGAGAGGCAGAGAGCTCAACAACTGTTGATGAGGAACGATAGAGGCGTATAGTTGAGGATAAAGGAGGAAAAAGACACGACGTGTCTACTCTCGGGTTAGACAAAAGTGAGATAGAAAGGAGGCATGGAACGGCCTCCTTTTAAGTGATGTGGTTAAATCATTCTATATTTTACACCAAATAAATATTGTGCACTTCAATTTATAAATTTGGAATTATATACATTTTTGAAAAAACTATAGTTATTATATTTATCCGTCGAGTAGTTGGATTGTCTGGCCCATAACTTGGCCCATATTGATGATGTCAAATATGTCATGTCCCCATCCCCAAGGGGAGGGGGCAAATCCAGACACGGTCCATAGGGGTGAGATTGTGAGAGACCATGGGAATAGCAGAGGGATGGCTAGGGCCTAGGGGTTGGGGTTTTTATGGGTGGAGTGTGGAAAGCTAGGTTTTTCCCTTGGGGGTGCACCCCAAAGGTGAGATCATTGGCATTGTGTGTACAAGAATAAAGTTTCGACTAATCTTGGGGTTGCACAGGCTTTCGATAAAAAAATTTTCGCAAGTATATCTCGAGTAATTTAAGGGGAAGTTTCTCTAATCTGATGCCCCCTATGAATAATTTACACCTGAAATGAATCTAACTTTAGACTTGGAGGGAGAATACCACCAAGACCAATGCCTTTGAGCTAACCCCTAGGGTTTCTCGATAATTGGATCATCTTCTTCTCTCAGATCAATTGATTCCAGTTTCCTTGGTATGTGATGAGTCGATGTAAGATGTTGAGAAGTTTTTTTATGAATGTGAAAAAATGGAGTTGAGATGAAGATTTTATGGGTTTTTGTGAAATTCCACCATAAAAATACATTTCAATAATAATTTGTTAGCGGTCATTTTGTTTGAACAACAATTCATTTTCTTTCTTTGAGTACAAAGTGGGTGAATTTTACAAAAATTAAAAATAAAAAAGGTAGAGAGAGAGAGAGAGAGAGAGAGAGAGAGACCAAAAGGCAAGCATAGAGAAGAGGAACAACTGGAAAAAAAAAAAACTCTTTAACATGGTAATTGACAGGTAGCTTCACTCGCACTGAAAATACCAGGTTGTTGGGTGCATTAGAAACTTTTGATGAGAATAGTTGAAGGAAAATGTTTGCAATGGTCCCAAAGGCAACCCACTATTGACAACACAGTCATCATAGCCTAGCACTTTGAACAGCCTGGGCTTGACCAGACTCTGAGGGAAGTTCCCACATTTCAAATGGATATTGATAACAGGACACATAGGGCAGACTAATTTTGGAGGGTCACCAAACCCCACCTTAGTCTGCTGCACCGTGGGAGAATTGCCTTCACAATTTGCTGCCAACCCTGCAATTTATTTCATCATCTTGTTAGCCAACCAAACAAAATAAATATTATAGATAACTCATTCATATGAATTGGCTATAACCATGGTTTAAGAGACAGGATAATGTAAAGGTGGTGGAGAGAAGCGTAGAAACTGGTTGGATTTGCATTTGCAAGCAGTAAAGAGTCTAGGCAGGGTGAGGGGAAGAGTTTTGGTGGCTGCATATGCTTGTTATATAGACGAGGTGGAACCAGGTATATAGTTGTGAGAAGAAGTGTCATGAAGCGTGAGGGTGGGGAGACAAGGGGAGACAAAGGGAGTCACGTGCGAGGAAAAGAGGGAAAATGTGTGTATTGTGTAGTGGAGAGGGAAGCAGAGAGTGTGAGTCATTTCTCCTCCAAACAACCACCTTTCACATGGTGAAGTCAGATCCCCCAAAACATGACAAGAATTCTTCTTGCGGTCCATATTCGCATGCATCTCTCACGTACATACGCTTTACTCAGTGATATGTTCTCAGAATCAGAGCCCAATCACATGCTTTCTAGCTCATCCATTTCGGATTTAAGGGGTATTTGTTGACAAAAATCTAGTGAGACCTGCCCAGACAAGCCATGTGTGACTAGTTACAGAGTCTCTATCCCTATCTCCTTCCTCCTTTTTGTCAGGTAACTAAGTTTATTGGGATATTAGCCAAATTATAAAAGGATGAAAAGTGAGAGTTACTATAATCATCCCAAATTAGGCCAAATACACAAGAAGACAACTAAATGTGTGTGTACACGGGGGGGGAGAGAGAGAGAGTATTCCATGTTTTCTTCATTAAGATACTTTCATATTTGCTATGAAAAAAGGTCACTGCAAAGCTCGTTTGATTGTTCACCTATTGAGAGAACATCAAGATATACTTAAAAGGAAATACTAAGAAACTTTAGACTGAAGGGGCACGATTTAATTGGATTGAGGTGGCTGGTGAAATTTGAGCCCCCTCATCCATGTTTGGAGGAGCACTAGTTGGAAGTAGTGTTCCCATCTTAGAGGACGAAGTCAATAGAGATGATATATATACAGTTAGGAGTGATGGCCTAAGAGTTACGAGCATAAGTATCGCCAGGAGCATATGAGACGGCGCATGTGACCCATACACTTACGAAAAATGGCTGGTTGGCACAATTATGGTAGAGTATGCCATTGGGATGCAAGGGCAGCGGCAACAACGGAATGGGAATATATTTACATTTCTAACTCAACAAGGGAAATGAAAAGGGCAAAAAAGAGTACCTCATTGAAGATGGAGGTTAGTAGGAAGCATGTTACAAGAGTTGAGTTTCTCCTTCCCCAATTTGGGCAATTTGGCTTTACAACAGAGGGGGAGGAGCTTAGATGGAACCAGAGGTGCTGGGTGCTATGGATCAAACGAACGGGACCATGCATGCACATTGCACACCCACACCAACACCCACACATTGGCATAAAAATGAAACATGGCCACTTCACACTAATGGAGTCGATTATTTTTATGTACTCTCTGTGAAACGTCACCATTTGATCCCTCAGTTCTTGAGCTCATTGATTTTTTATTTTGATTTTGATTTTTGTTTCTCTTTCATGCCTTGATGGATACCTCTTAAGGATTTTATTTTTCTCTGAAAACACATTTTCATTTCATGAAACTCCATAAATCCTGATGATTATTTTATTACAGTCCTGAATATGTTTGATTAATTGGCTTCAAATAATAAAAAAACCTCCTTCAACTGTTGGACTTACCTAACAATAAATCGTTTTAAAAAAAATATCTATCATTCTATCGTATACGTGGTACAGAAGTCACGAAGGCAATACAAGTAATAGCAAAATGACTTTTGTTATTGACCCACAACGCATTTACTTTTATGAATGTGAAAAAAGAGGAGTTGAAGTTGCATATGGTATGAAATGTTCTTGGAAACCATCATTCTAAAGAATATATTCACGGTCATTTGAAACACAAAATATAACATATATCTACTAGACTAGTTTTCTTGATGCTTAATTTTTGAGAATGTCGGGACAAAAATTTGGTCCTATTGGAATTATAATGTTTTAATCATTGCTTAATACAGTTGAATTCAGACAACTTAAGACAATTGATTTCGTGTCTCTGTTTCTCAACATCTTGAATCTGATTCATGTATACACACGTATGTATGTATAAAATCCTGTGTATGTACGCATATACATATGCAAAAAATCTACTCTTCATCCTATGATGTAACAATAGATGATAGGTTTACAAGTAAATATAATAAATAATCTTCAATACCTAATGCCACATCATAGAATGATGAGAGGATGATAATAATTGGAATGATGAGTAGCATTACTCTATGCATACATATATTATATATGTATGTTTCTATTCTTTTTTTTATAAAATGCTGGTTTCGTTTACATTTTTGTCAGTTATGCAGATGGTAATTTCACCTCAAAATATAGTAATTTTCCACCAAGAAAGTACGTCTCTATCTCAAAGCTTTTGTTTTAAGATTAAAGAGCCAAAAAAGTATCATTTGCACCAACAACTCCATTTGGCTCTTGGAACAAAATATTCTAGTCCCCTCAATATATACGCATATACATATACATACATGCATGCATACAATGATAGAGACAGAGGCAGTGAGGGTGGACCCGCTTGCTGCCTCAGTTTTGACTTAAGAGCAGCTTACAAAATCAGAGTGATCAGTTCTACGTCGAACTGCAAAGCAGAAGGCCCAACCCCAAACAGAGAAAGATGACGACCTCCAAATACGAGTGCGAAACCACACTAACCTCGGTGATGAAGAACAAGTTTCAGAGCACCCCAAGAATTGGAGCTACAAAAACTCCTTACCAACACCAGGAGTAGAAACAACCATGTTAACACTAACTGGAAAACCAACTTTACGAAGGAAAGCCGATAAAAGATTTGTCAACAATATCGAGAATTATATATATATATATATATATATATTTATACGACAATCATAAGAAATGGCCTTCCCCTCTATTTTGAGGCCTCTGTCCTTCCAACTTGCACTCATCAAATCAACGAGTGCAGCAAGGATACCCCCTCAAAGGTGGGTCCCGGTTTCTGTTGCAACACTTTTCTTTAGTCTCCCTTCTCCCCAACTTTAAAAACCAAAAATAAAAAATGAAAAATACTAGAAAAGCCCTGCAAATTTACTGCTCAATCTTACTGCTCATGCATTTTAATTTTAATTTTTTATTTATTAAAAGATTAAGGAAGTGATTATTAGTGAAATTATATATATATTTAAATTTTTTTTCTTAATGATTAAGAATGTAAAAAATATATTCACAAAAATATGATAAAAAAACCATCTTCATATTTGTGTTATCGGTACGCCCAGCCGTAAGTGCCAGTCGGCCCGCTAGCACCTTCCATAAAAAATAAATCTCTAATGGGGGTAATATACAGGTACCTGAATGGTCCATGTCCATTGGTCCAGAAAAATTATATCCAATGTCAGATTGGTACTCTGACGTCTCTGTCTCGTTGAGTGGAATTGGAAGCAGAGTAATGGTTTGAATTTGAGTCCAAGAATAGGCAAACTACAGCACAGTCATCAACCTTGGCATACGGGAACTTCAACTTCCAAGCAGCAACGGCTACCTCAACCAGCACACGAGCCGCAGCAGACCGTGGGGCTGATGCTACTATGTCAACAACTTCTTTGTTTGAGAGGACATCCCAAACCTGTCAAGAAAAAAGAACCAAATGAAACATGATATACCACTGCATACCACTCAGGCTAATTTCTTTCTTTCATGCATATTTAGTCGAGGAAAAACCTTTCATATCTATGACACGGTTTGTGTTCTAAAGACAAGAATTTTTTTTTTTTTTGATAGCTAAAGACAAGAAAAATGAGATCAATTATTTTTCATTGACGAGAAAATGTAGGAAAGATTTAGGGTAATCTGCTCGTGTTTTCTGATGGGATTCGAAGTTCAAAGTTGGGCTTAGTGTTTCAAAGGGTACGGGAGAAAGAAACTATTTCAAGTTAGAAAAAAAATAAGAAAAGCATATAAATTTGTTTCGAATACAATGATGAAGCATATTTGATGTTCATATGGACCCATCTATTATAGAAAAGAAATAAGAAACCTAATACAAGACTACCTCAGACCCAAGAAAATAAACCCAAGTCACTTGGGAGCTCCTAAACCTAAAATGTTCTAGATTTGACTCAATTAACAAAATAGCCTTAATTCACGAGTTATTGAAATTAATGGATCTCCCCTCATTGCAGAAGTAATAATTGCATATTAACCGCTTTTACACTAAATTGGTAATGACTTAACCTTCAAAGCCGCATTGGATTGTATCCATCCATCTAATTTGGTTCATCGGCCACAAATAAGAGAGCTCTTAGCAGCCAAAACTTAAATTTAAAGCAACTTGAAATTTTTTCCATGGCTGCATCAGAAACTATGCTCTCGTCACAGAGCAGATTACAGATATAAACATGGTAACTGTAAGGACAATTTAGATGAAGACCACAAGGTAAAGTGGTATAGGGCAATCATCTAGCATATATGTAAGAGAAAAAAAGAACTTGACATTAAAAACTTCTAAGAGGATATGATCCTGAAAAATATATGACATTTTCCGTTTCAAGTTTTCAACTGTCCTAGAAATAGAAAACTGTGGAAATATAGTTGTCACATTTTTTTAAGTAAACAATGCAAGCTTTTAAAACTCTTAACCTGCTAAGGAGGAAACCACAAAATTGCTAATACACACAAACAATTTCACCCCCTCAGCTAAACACAATAAAATATTGGTCACAGCACTTCCAAAATAAGGTAAACACACACACACACACACACACACACACACAAGAAAATACATCTAAATGTAGGTATGTATGTATAGAGAAGTGGAAGAGAGAGAGGGGGGCGTTTAATATGGGTTTGATATCCTACCCCATCTGTAGCCAATACTACAAATTCATCCTTTCCTGTCAAGCGACGATACGAAATATCAGGGACAGAGATCAAGCCAAAGTCTTTAAGGCAAAAATCTCCAAAAGCACGAGCCATTGCAAGGCCAGGGGAGTTATAGTTGGGCAGCCAAACTCGAGCAACCTCGGGCTCATTTTGAAGGGCAAAGATCCGTCCTTTACGTCGCCTAATCCTCTCTGCTTCCCCTAAAGAGTAAAAGAACATGACTAAATATTGGAACCATTGCCACTATTAATGTCTTAGATAATTATCCACATATGATATTCATTGTTTATTCTTTTACTCATATAACAAAAATGTCCTTACCGTCATGAAAGCATTAAGAAGCTATGAGCAAGACTCCAAAAGTCAGTTTAGAGTAGTCTGGTAACCACGTCTACGCTATTTGCATATAAACCAATAACCAATCTAAAAAGGTTATTCATGTATTTATTTCCTATGCATGTACAGAAGCATAAGAATATTTCAAAATCACTTTTAGTTACCATATGTGCAACATCAGAAACATATTTCATCGATACATAAATAAGGGACTATCACTCCAATAGCTTGGAAACTTTCATCCTGATATAGGTGAGGTTTACAGACTTTGAACAACATATGACAGACTACACAAATATTTGAGTTTTGCTTGCTCGGGAAAAAGTTGTCTTACATCCATTGCAGCCATTGATGTATCCTTAAATTTGACCTTGAAAGTTTCTTAATGAAAATCAACAATAGGAGAGCCAGTTTCCTAGAAGGAATGTGAACTCCAAACTCACTTTTCACTCAAATTGGTGAAGGCTACAGGGTGAAATGAAGATTTATAGATTTTAGTAAGCTGGGGAACCCATCCTAAAGTTCCATGCTTGAAGAAAAATTTTGAGTTTAGGAGAGAATTCATATATTCTGCTAGTATTGAAGAAAAGAAAAGGAAAACAAAATTTTGAGATTTAAATCTAAATATAGACCCATCCTGAAGTTGACCCCTTAATTTTTCCCCAATTCCAACATTTTCATTGAGAGAAATGCATGGTCACTACAGCAATTGTTTAAAATCTGCAGAAGCAGTTAAATCAAGTTACACTAAAATATCAAAAGAATCAATCAGATTGTGCATTGCTCCTGCCTTCTAAATCTTTTAAGATTCTTTATATAATTATTCCCTCAGTTCGCAGTTGAAATCTCGAGAGTATTCTCTTGTTAAAAACTCACTCATATAATAAGATAGAAGAAAATATTATGTTTTGACTAATGTTATCTCATTGTTGTTAAACATTTTCCAGAACAAGTAAACAGCATCTTTTTCGATTGACTTTCATAAATCTCAATCTCATAGTACTTTCAAACATGCATATATTTTGTAAAAAATAAGCCACCAGCTATACTTACAATTGAGAGAGAGAGAGAGAGAGAGAGAGAGAGAGAGAGATACTTGGAAGATCTGGTTTGAGATCCACAGTCAACTGAACCGCAATGAGAGAATCATCTTCATCTCTGGTACCCAATACAGCTCTGGAGTCCCCAATATTTGCAATAACAAGATCCTGTTTCTGTTATAAATTGATAATAATGATTATACAAACCAAAATTTATTATCACGGTTCAAGAAAACCAAGTTGTGTTGTGCACCAATTACCTGCTTGAGCAGGGTAACTGCTGTTGTCCCACTGCAATAGCAATCAATTGAAGGATGTAGTTTCAGTTCCTTATCCATAACCTTAAATGCCTTCAGAAATGATTCTCTCATTATCATAAAAATATCAGTGTGATTGTCCTTATAATTAAAAGTCCTGGCTTCCTCATCAGTTGCTGTGAGTGCAATTTCTTCAGAGGTTACACTTTCCAAGGCATTACTTCTAATATCATAATGGTTACTTCTGATATTATCCTTAAGGATACTATTTAGCTGCAACTGAGCACTCAACTTCAATGGAAGACAATTTCTCACCTTCTTCGCAACCATATGGCCATCAGGACCATGGCCATCGAAAACACCACAAAATATTGTGTCTGTCTTCGAACCAAAGTTCTGAAGGGGGGGAAAAAAGAAAAAGACAATTATAAAATCAAATGCAGAGTTATCAAAGGGAGCAAATCTAGGGGGGAAACAGTAAAATATGAAGCAGAAATGAAGATTAGAATTCACTTCCAGCTATTCACCCCCAGTTTAACAATAACATGGCTCACTTTGATACAATTAACCATTTTAACAAAGACTTCTCATAACTGCCACAATTTGTTACGACAGATGTTAACTTTTGTGGATAAGGGAGATGTAGAGATAAAATTGACTGATGCCTTAGGAATAAAAAGATTTTATTCAAACTGAACTAAAACAGGTTCTTAGACCTCATTCCACAGAACTATTACTGAGGAAAAACAAGATTTAAGGAAATAAGTATTTATACTGTCACGCCTTGTACCCAGGAGGGAACCCTTTAACCTGAAATCCACAATAATAAGAACTTAATTACACAAAGTCCTCCAAAATCAAATGTCTAAAAAATTCTTCCAAGTAAAATAAACTAAACACTGGCAAAATCTCTCTTAACTCAAGCAAATCTACTTATGCCATCTGCCACTTATCTCACATTTCTCTTATAATCCTGTCACATGCTATCTATTCCTTTCTTTATTTTTTAATCAGTAAATAAGAATTTTATTAAAAATAGATGAAGCCAAGTACATGGGAGATATACAAGAGCAACACCTATGCATGAGTGTCTGAAGATACAAGGAAATCATGTACGTTCATGCCATTATAGTCTATTACAATCGACCAATGAAGTAGAGTATGAAAAAATAATGTTCTAATCTCGTCCATTGTCAGTTCAGAATTCTCAAAATTTTGACCATTCCTCTCCATCCATATGCACCACCATAGACATATCGGTATCATCTTCTACATAGCTGCAATTTGAGTGGTCCTCGGATGCCTTGCCAGCTGGCCAAAAAATCCACAACCCTTCGTGACATCACCCAATGGAGCCCCACTCTAGCAAATACATCATTCCACAAACTCATGGCTAAGTCACAATGCAGTAATAAATCATCCACCGACTCCCCACTGTTCTTGCACATATAACAACAATCCAACACAATGAGTTTCCATAGATTATCTTAGGTGCAACCTTCCTTAATAAAGCTCTCCATACAAAAAAAGAGAAGCTTTTAGGGTGGCCTTGGTCAATATTGAAGCCTCCTGTCTTCGTGCGATGCTTATATTGTAGGATAAGCTTCCTTAAGAACTCAATCTCCAAACCATAAATCAGTCCAAAATTTAATTCTGGAACCATCCCAACTGCAAAACGTGTGTATCAATGGATGTTTTTCCAGCCTCTTCGAATTTGTTTCCAAAGCCCCACCCCATGAGGTCCGCTCACCTCATTTGAGCACCATGCTCCCCACAATCCACCATATTTTAAATTTATGATAACTCTCCACAAAGCTCCCTTAAGAACTCAATCCCAAACCATAAATCAGTCCAAAATTTAATTCTGGAACCATCCCAACTGCAAAACATGTGTATCGATGGATGTTTTACCAGCGGCTTCGAATTTGTTTCCAAAGCCCCACCCCATGAGGTCCACTCACCTCATTTGAGCACCATGCTCCCCACAATCCACCATATTTTAAATTTATGATAACTCTCCACAAAGCTCCCATCTTAGCATTGTATCTCCATAGCCACTTAACCAGTAAAGCCTTTGCTATCTATTCCTACTGTCACAACCATCAAAATCATCTGAAAAAAAAGGGATGGTGGAGATAAAGGGGTGAGTCCACCAACTAAGCAAGCAGGGAACCTATAATAGTGTGTAAACATGAGCCAGTTACAAAATGCAAAATAGATAGTTCTAAAAAATATGGAATGGTATTTTCTGAAGCATTTCATTACAATAATAATATATAAAAAAGACCTTAGGCACAAGCATAACTGAAACAGTATCAGAAATAGAAACAGACACCATGTTTACCCCCATGGCAGGGTTGTGCATATTTGTGGTTAGCCAAGCTGAACATAAATCACTATTAGAGGCCACCATTTTCCACCTGTGGTAAGGTAAAAAATTAGAGGCTGCCATTTTACACCCGTGGCAAGGTAAAAAAAATAAAACGCCACAGTTTTATACCCGTGGAGAGGTCAGAAATCAGAGGCCACTATTATAACACGCGGCGGGGCCCGTAACCAAAGCAAAACAGAATCTTATGCCTCAGGTTTTTAAGATACCATGCAATATCATATCATAACAAAGTGCTGAGCAGATAAATATTATTTAAGCAGATAACTTCAGATTTCATATTCACATTTTAAGCAGAAGAGGAAATGAAGTACAAAAATTGCTCATGTCTATACTAGTCATGATAAAATGTCAGATTTCAAAGTTCAGATACAGAGACTAGTGCAGAAAATAACCTAGACTATTGCTATAACAAAATATGCAAGTTCTTTACAAAATCAACCTCAATCAGTTTTAGGCAAAGTTTAGCATAGGAGCACCGCTTACCTGACTTTTTACCACCTCTAAATTTCCTCACAATAGTAATAAGAGAATATCAATAGTCACTTATAAAATAGGCACGTAAGTTGCATCGATTTTCAATTGTACGTAAATTTTTGCTTAAGCACATACTAGCAATTAAAACTTGATATACTAATGACCTATTTTTCAAAAAGCCTAAAACCATTGTAACCTTAAAATCACATTAACTCTAAACTATTGACATTCAAACTGTAAACCTTGTGTTCTTGAATCCAACTTCAATTTCCCAACGTCCCCTCAATTGTCTTCAAAATAGTTTAACCTTTCACGGGCCCGGCCCTTGTAAATCTATATACCCCATTAAACTCATAACACCTACAACTCAAACCTATCTGTAACATATATATGCTAGGGTCGAGAGAGAGAGAGAGAGATGCTGAGAGTTAGAGAGAGAGAGAGAGAGAGAGAGAGTGGAATTGAGGTGGAACTGCTCATCGTGATCAGACTGGTGGTTAAATGTGCCAAAGGCAACGGGGCAGAGGTGAGTCGAGATGGCCAAAATAACTTGGTTTGGCTACATGGTGGTGCTCATCTGAGTAGTGCAACATGGCGTTATGGTGCAAAGGCTTATTGGCCCCAACGGTGGCCTTGCGGTCGCTGGTCTATGTGGCACCACAATGTGGGAGAGGAAGGCTTGGATGCTCTGTTTCAGTTAGGGAAAATATGGGGTAGAATGGTGGTTTCCATGGCTCTTGGATGGTGGTTAGGTGACTGTGCTGGTGTGTGGGTCAATCGAAAATGTGGAGCTGGGCAGTTGGTTGATCTGGTTTGACATAATAGGATGTTGTGGCTTAAGGTATCTTGGTGCAAGGCTTACGGTTTCGTGGTGGTGGAAGCTTGAATGTGGAAGGCTTGCTCGGTGTGGGATTTCCTTCGAGGCTGTTGTTCCGTGTGATAGAGGTTGAAGGGAGGTGGTTGTTGCCGGCAGTGGTTGGCTCGTGGTGGCCTGGGTGTGGGGGATGTATTGTTGTATGGAAGGGACAATGTCCATGGGAGGTTGCATCAAGTATTTGTGTGCTCTAGTTGGTATAGCTACTGGCCGCGCACATGGGGAGGTTGGTGGCATGAGGAGGAACAACTATATAGAGGTTTCGAACCGTGTAGGGTAGCGGCTTGAAAGAGAGTGAGTTTGAGAATATATGTATACATACGGCAACCCTGGTTGTACGAGGGAGAAGGAAGATTCTACATGCATGGGTCTCATGGGTTGGGTCTGGTCCATTTCATGGGCTTGACCGATGGGTCCTAGGATTTTTTCTTGGGTTCTTATTAGGCTCTAACAAATGGGTTGGCCCATTTTAAGGGTCCAACTAATTTCTAGGGCTTGCCTATAAATTTCATGGGCTAAGTCACTTAACAACCCTAACTAGCCAATTCCAAAATGAGCCCAACTCGCCCAATAAATAGATTTGGGCTTTCAATAATTTATTGGGCCCAATATCAATTAAATAGGGCCCATTTGACCGATAAATATTAAATGGCCTTTAACCTAATTATTGAGCCCAAATAAAAACCCCATAATAACCCTAAATCGGGCTTCCCAAATATTGGCCTATTAATACTAATTTAGGCCCCATAGTATTATCCATGTTCCATCTCTAGAAATATTGAACCGGGTTGTTACATATATAGTCAGGAAATTCCTGCAATAAACATATACCATCTAGGCACAAACATAAATCACAACAAAAATGAGAACTCCAGCAACAGAACATTCTAGATAACCTACCTTATCTAGCCATCCAGCTGTGTTTTTGCATAACTCTGTTCACAGAATACATTAGAATGATCATCCTACTAAATTATTCTGCTCTACTTCAGTTAGAATCCTGCCATTGAAACTGGCTGACAAAATGAGGGGACAGACTAACCTAGAATAGAGTGGTTGACAATAAACTAAAAGCAAAATAAATTGTAAAGCTACAATTGGTCAGGCTGTGGGTTTGCTCCCCATTGGTCACTAGTTCGAGTCCCCGCAGGGCCACTGGAGGATTTACCTGGTCGTTAACTTCAGGGCCCCTTGGGATTAGTCGAGGTGCGCGCAAGCTGGCCCGGACACCCAAGGTTATCAAAAAAAAAAAAAAAAAAGTAACAGGAGATTAATTATCCATGATATAATAGTTAGTGGTGTATGAGGCCTCACAGACAATTCAAAAAGATACAGCTATGGATGGAGTAGTTGGTGCAACAAAAACTGTATTGGGAATCCCAGAATGCTGCAATAGGACTACACTAATTTTCATATTTTCAACAATGGTGGATTTGTCCCCATTCTAGGCATATATCCAAATTCTTGCTACTTCATATATGTCCTAAGTGTAAACAATCAAGAGAAATCTAGCTGTATGAACTAGAAAACAGTTTTACTTAAGAAAAGAGTATCAATAATTAAAACCGAAAAAACCATACAGGGGAATCGAAAGGACTAACCTCCCAAACAATCATAGCATCTTGGTTGATCCCCTTCTTGCCCTGCTTACTAAACAGCGATGCAATATCACTGTAGCCATTCAAGAACAACCTCTCCGGTACTCTATTCAGCCACATCTCCAGCTTGGTATCAAAGGAGGTGTCCCTCCTCATCTTCTTCCTTAAATTCCCGCTCTTGTTGTCGGAGCCCACATCCGAAGCAGATGTGGATGCCGTCACTGCTGCTGCCGCTGCCAGAGCATAAGGGAGTGCGTGGGCGCTGGCCACGTCCCCCGAGAGACACGACCCCATCCCTAGGGCTCTGACGATGTTCAGAAAGCATTCCAGTCCCACCAAACACTCAGAACCCGCTATTTCTACCAACGGATCTGTCGCAAACCCCTCCGTGTTGGTGCTTACCGCTGCTTTCTGCCTTTTCCTCAAGGAAAAATTATCGATAGCCTATCACAACACAGAATACAATTGCAAACTTTGAATATATAGCAAAACCAGCTGAATCCGATTCCACACACAAAACATTCTTGGGGGCATAATTAATCGGTTCTACCCAAATTTAATATTCAATCCCAATACCATTTGATCGAAGACTATATATATATATATATATATATATTTATTTTTTTATCAGTAAAGGATATATATATATATATATAAGCAAAATTACTATGAAAGAAATATGAACTTACATATGAAACCGAGAGAAGACAAAACGAGAGAGAGAGTATAGAAGGGAAAATAAGCATACCAGGGTGGCGAAATAGGTGTTGGACGAAGAGCCTCTGCTTTTAGTTCTGTTTCTAAAAAATGCAGAAGAAGCGCGTTAACCACAACAAGGGAGGACACTTAGAGAGGATGACCGCGGATGAAACGAGAGGCAGAGGCAGAGAGGCGACTGACTGGGTTTGGGATGGAATCGCAAAGGAAGAAAAATGGCAAAGGAAGTGCATATAGAGGTTGACTGGCACAGATTCGATCAAATATAGAAGCAAAATCTGGATCAAAAAGACATGAACCTTCGTAAATGGCCAGCCATTTCATATATAATATCAATATCTATATAATAATTTCCATGGTGGTCTCTGCCTCTTGTTGGCCCTTTCAGCCGATCATTATCCCTAAATTTACGCCTCTTCTTACATCATCCATCCATCCATTTATTTTTTCTATTCCCTAAAATAAGTCGGATATTAATTTTTGCAACGGGCTCACGCTATCGTTACAGCAGGCTACGTCACGGACATCTTCGCCCACTCTAACAATGATAATTGATGGGAATCGGGCTTCCGGATGGGTTGGGTGGCAGTTGACCAGCACCTGGCTTGTCAATAACCGGCAGTCAATAACGGGGGCAGTTGAATTGGATATTGAAAATTTTAAACTAGACGGGCATGCGGAATATATAATATTTTATTCTGAAATAAATATATACATATAATAATTAATGTGGATCAGTCTCTCTCCTGGACGTCAAAGGTGAGGGAAGAGTTTGCCTCGGACAAGTTGTCTCCTTGGTGGAAGTCAATGGAGGTTTGGTGTCTCTGAAGTGGTAGCAGATGATTTATCCTTACTGTGTAGTAATTTAACTTTATCAGAGAAGGAAAGATAGAATGTTGTGATGGATTTGGATGATATCGAGGATACTCTGAAGCGGAGAAAGTTTTGCTTAATTGGTAAAGTAATCTCTGAGAAGTCATTTCATTTTGAAGTATTTCGTACAATCATGCAGAAGATTTGGAAGGTGGTTTGGTCTATAAGTTTTTCTGATGTTGGTGCAAATAAGTTTATATTGGAGTTTCAGTCAGTGGTTGATTTATTAAAAATAAAATGAGGCTGTCCATAGACGTTTGATAGATATATGGTGATCCTTAAGGATTTTGATGGGTACATTTCTATCAAGGACATGCATTTTGAAAAGGAGTACTTATGGGTCCAATTTCATGATCTCCCTTTGGGTGTTATGAATAAACCAATAGGGGAGAGACTGGATCTGTTATTGGTTCATTGTCATTGGTTGACGTTGATCAAAATGGCATTAGATAGTATCTGAGAGTTCGGGTGTTGCTCGATATGTGTAAGCCATTGCTTCGAGGCCTTATGGTCAATATTGGTGGAATTACTACATGGGTAACTTGTAAATATGAGAGGTTACAAAAATTCTATTTTTCTTGTGGTGTAATTCTCCATTGCTCTTCTGGTTGTATTCTTGCTGTGCCTTTGGATCCAAATAAGTCAGACTCTTCCAAGCTGTATGGAGTTTGGCTTAGGGTTGTCTAGTCTACTATAACGAAGTCTAATCCTTCTATTAATATTGGGTTGTCAATGGAGGAGATGAATTGAAGGAATCGGGTGGGTGGAAGAGTTTTGCTAAGGATGGTACAACAGTTACTCGCAGTTCTCAAATGGTTGATGGAGTGGTCTCTACTACAGATGGTCAATCAATTAAAGGTAGCTATCAATTTCTTAAACTTTTTGGGGAATTTAGAGTGTACTTTTTAAAATTTAAATGCTGGTTTTCAAAAAATGATTGATCATGTGGAAAATTCTGGGGACAAATTGTCTAACTTTCGACCTGTTCTTGGGGTGTCTCTTCAATGTGACTTAGGTATTATTTTGAATGCAATTGATGGTGTGGGGATGAAAACTATGAACTGTAATTATGATGTTCTTGGTAAGGGCAAGTCTGTAACAAAAGGAAATGTGATATCTTGTTTGAAGTTAGAAGAAAATGATGCGATTGGGGGTGATGTGGTTGATGAGGACAAAGGGGCAATGGCGACAAGATCATGGAAAAGAAGGGCACAATTATTTCTCCATCTGTTACTGAGGATAGTACTCAGCCAAAACGAAAGATAATGGATATGGTCATTGATGAAGGCCAATCTATTGAAGTTCTTGATACAAGTGGAAAAATGAGGGAGAAAATAGTGTCTAATGATGCAGCGGAGGCTGGTTGCTAGCCCCGCCGACTGCTATGAATATTCTAAGCTGAAACTGTTGAAGGCTTGAGACTCCTTGACATGTTCAAGATCTTCATCAGATGGTGAAGTAGTTTTGTCCTGACATTCTATTTCTAATAGAGACAAAATCTTATAGAAATAAAATAGTTAAGTTGCAGTATAAACTTATTTATGGGAATGTGTTTGTTGTGGATAGTTTTGGCAGTAAGGGAGGGGCTTTATTTTGGATGGAAGGAATTGATTTATGAATTTTGAATTATTCTCTACAACATATTAATGCTCAGGTTACTGATTCTAGTGTTGAGAGTACTTGGAAATTGACAGGCTTCTATGGTTATCCAAAGGTTGGCCAAAGAGAGAAAGGTTGGAGTTTGCTAAAAGTTTTGAAGTCCTATGATCTAGTACCATGGCCATGTTTTGGTGATTTTAATGAAATTTTGTGCCAAGCTGAAAAATATGGAGCAGCATGGAGATCCCCATTGCAGATGGCTAATTTCCAAAGAGCATTGAGTTTTTGTGATCTGAGTAGCCTTGATTATAAAGTGTTGAAGTATGCTTGGTGTAACAATCGGAAGGATGGAAATTTCATTAAAGAAATATTAAATAGAGTCGTGGCTAATAAGAGTTGGTCTACTCATTACCCTAATATGGAAGTAAGTGTTTTACTAGCAAGAAGTTTAGATTACTGCCCTTTAATGATGAAGCTAGGAAATTATATTGGTTATACCAAAAAATATAAACTTTTTAGGTAGGGGTGAGTATGGTCCGGTCCAGTTTGGTCCGGGTGATAGACTGAAATTTTCGATCCATCATTTTCTCCGGACTGGATCGGACCAAACATCCCTAAGGACTGGACCGAATAGGACCCTATCGGTTGGGTTCGCTAGGGTCCAGTCTGGTAAATCCATTTGGTCCAACTCTTTTTTTTTTAAATAGATTAATAAAAAAATTTGTTTAAAATACTAAATTAAAATTAAGTGATTTATTAAATGAAAATTACATATTAAATTGTATAATTATTAATATATACTAGTACTATATATTATAGTTATACCTTAAAGAATATAATAATACATTGATATAAATATATATAGATATAGACTTAGTACCAACAGTATAACTAATAACTATACTAGTAGTATTACTAACATACTATATGTTAGTGATAAATTGGTAATACTATATTAAATAATATTCTATGTAGTTATAGTGATTAATACTAACATATTAAGTTAACTATACTAATACTATTATAAATTTATACATATATTGTAATTTATACTATAACTCTTATAATTATAAGTTAATATATTAATATATACTAGTACTATATATTATAGACATATATCCCAAAATATATATAATAGATATATGCCTTATCGTCCTTTATCTACAGTAATTAACCATAATTTTCAGCATAGACAAAGTCCTTTGTCTTTTAGTTAGTTGCTTTTATTGACTTGCAATGGTCGACAATAATTATAAACAGAGTCTTTTGTTTGATCTTGAACAATAATATGACAGTAGACAATAATGGATGTGATCTTGAATCTTGGCTTTTTAAATAATTATCTAACAGTAGACGATAATGGACGAAGTCGCCATATACGTATCCTAGGTAATATATAATAGATATATATTTTAATAATAATAGGTGGTATAACCTGTCAGTAATATATAAATAATAAAAGGCGGTAGAACCAGCCCTTTACATGAATCAAAATAATTGATAGAATATGATAAAATTGACTTCATTGAAAACATAACATAATACTTTAATTTTAGTATAAGTCCAGTCAAAAGGAAAAGAAACCTTTAAATTGTGAAAGTCGTTTTTGGAAAGAGCTCTGCTAGGGTTTCTTTCTCTTTGGAGTCATACGGTTACAAATACATAGGGCTGCATGGCAGCTACGGTTGCTAATGCCTGGTGACGTTCCTTTGTAGAACTCGATGTGGCTGTGCCTAAGCCTCTCCCAGAGGTTTCTGTTCCTTCTTGTATGTCAAAGAGCGTTGACGGCGTGTTGTATTTTCAGTTCTCGAAAGAGGATATTTCACGTTCGGCTGATCCCTTCAAGTATTCCATAGTCCTGAAGTTCCTCAGAAACTGTCCTTCATTGGATGCCATTAGAGCTTTCATACACTGCCGATGGGGTTTGGAATGTACTCCAGTGGTCTTTGCTATGCGGCGTCCATGTAACGTATTTGTTCGCTTATCGTCTGAGGATGATTTTCTAAAAGCCCTGTCTCGTGAAGCTTGCGACATCGATGGCATATTCTATCGTGCTTTCCACTGGACTCCAAATTTCAGTGAAGATGAGGAGCCCTCCATGGTTCTGATTTGGATAGTGCTACCAGGTTTGCCTCATGATTTCTATCATGAGTCTTTTTTACGTATATTCACTGCACCCATTGGTAAGTTCATCAGAAGAGGCAACCCGACTCGTTGTGTGACTCACACGGATGGAGCTCGGCTATGCGTGGAGATGGATGTGGCTGTTCAACCAATTCAATTTTTCTGGATTGGGGTCCCTGGTATGCCTTCGAGCCTTAAACAAGATATTATATATGAAACACTTCCTGCTTTTTGTGGTAGATGCAAAGTGCTGGGACATAATTCTAGTACGTGTCATGTTGGGAAGGCTGTGAATGGGGAGAAGTTTTGGGTTCGGAAGAAACAGAATCCTACTGGGGATGTTCCGAAGGCTAAGGCCCCTGAGATTGAGGTAGTTGATCAAAATGTTGTGACTCAGAATGCGTCAGAGAAAGATCTGGAGGTAGGGGGTCCATCGCATATTCAACAGGATAGGAGTTTGATGGTGGTTTTTGACGTGGCAGGTCAGATGAAGGTTATTAATGAGCTTCCATTGGTGCAGCAGCAACCTTCATTGTCTGACTTGCAGATGGGTGCCTTTCTGAGGGTGCAACCTAGTGACGTTCCATTGATACAGATTCAGAGTGATGATTATGAGGTTAATGGTCAGTATGGGAAGGCTGTTGGCTCATGTACGTTGGTTCCGTCCATTACTAATGAGGTGTAGATTGATGTTCTTCCACTGGTGCAGTCTAAGGTCCCTCCATTGGTGCAGACTTGTTTTACGGTTCCTTTACAGGATGCTCTTGCCAATCAACGTTCTGAGATAGTAACCAATGCAAAGGAAGTGTGTCCAAAAGCAGAGGCTTCTCCGTATGCCGTTGAGGCTCAAGAGCATGAGAGTCCAAAAGCCAGTGATGAATTTCTTCTGGAAGGGATCTCGGGTTCAGATCTTGAGCCTGAACTAGATTCAGATGTCTTGCCTCAAGAGAAAGACTATCACACGGAGTCGGAGGGGGATCTAGCCTCCAAAAGAACATATAAGAAAAAATGGTTTGAGACAGTAAGGAGTTCTACTCGGGTTCACACCTGAACCACTAATTTTTCTTTATGATTGGTTCCATCTTTGTATGGAATATTAGAGGGATTCAAACATCTAAAGGTCAGTTAAAGAAGTTGATTGGGTCTTTGGAACCGGTTATTGTTGTTTTAGTGAAACCCTTTACTAGCTTTGATCAAGCTGACAATTTGATGAGGTTTTCGAAATTTGAAAATGGAACGTCGAATGAAGCTGTTGGTGGGAAAGTTTGGTTATTTTGGAATAATGTCGTAGTGGTTCGAATTGTTGGCATGAGCTCGCAATTTATTTCGGCTCATGTTGAGGTCGGAAATCAGATTTTTTTTTAATATTTTTTAATATTTTTTAATGTCATTTCATTTATGCTAAATGTAATCGAAGTGAGAGACAGGAGTTATGGGCTGACTTGTGCTCGCATCGTATTGGAGTCGAGCCTTGTTTATTTATAGGTGATTTTAACATTATTCGATCTGACTCTGAAAGGCTGGGTGGTCATCCTAGGCCTTGGGTTGCTATGGACGAGTTTAATAGCTGGATTGATCTAGGTGGTTTGATTGATATGAAAACCTAGGGTAGCAAATTTTCCTAGTGCAGTGGGCAACAGGGGTTATCCAGGAGTTGGGCGAAACTTGATCAGGTGTTCCTTGATGCTACTTTATTGTCCCAATTCTCTAATGCTATCTATTCCTATCTTCCTAGATCTACATTGGATCATTGCCCGATGCACATTGAATTAATTGCTGACCCTTTCTCTTATAGCCCTTCTCCTTTTTGGTTTCAGCAAATGTGGGTTGAGCATCCGGATTTCTTAGACTGTGTGCAGAGGATTTGGATGGTTCCTGTGTTTGGCAAGGGTTTATGGAAGTTTGCTACCAAGTTAAAACAGGTTCGGGTGCTCTCTGAGAATGGAATAAGAGGGTTTTTGGTCAGACTACCTCTCACATTGCCCATCTTGAGGAGCAGGTGGAAAGGCTTGAAAGCTGGCTTCAAAATGAATGGAGTGCCGACAATGACAGGGATTAATCTTAACCTCTCAGGAATTGTCTTCATGGAGACGTAGGGAGGATATTCGTTTGGCTCATATGGCAAAGTTTAAATGGAAGTGGGAAGGTGATAGGAACTCAAAATGTTTTCATGCTTGTTTGGAAAATAAGAGGCGAAAGCGCATTTTTTGGGATGAGAGCTGCGGATGGGGCCATGTTTGAGTCGCCAGAAGCCATACATCAGGGAGCAGTAGAGTATTTCTCTAGTTTTCTTCAAGCAGATTCTCCTTGTGTTTTGCTGGATCTATCTTATCTTATCTTGCCTGTTATTTCAGATGAAGCTAATGGTCGTATTGCTTGTATTCCAACTATGGATGAGATCTTTGTGGCTTTGTCATCCATTCCTTCTAATAGTTCTCTAGGTCCCGATGGTTTTGGAGTTAGTTTTTTTAAGTGCTGTTGGGAGATTGTTAGAGTGGATATCTTTGAAGCTATTTCAGATTTTTTTCCTCTCTAAGAAGCTGCCAAGTTTCTACTCGGCCTCTTACATCGTCTTAATCCCGAAGGTGGATGTGCCTACTGGGTTTGACAAGTTCAGACCAATTAGCCCCTGTTCGGTGTTCTATAAAATTTGGGCTAAAGTTCTTGTTAATCAATTGACGGGCCTTCTCCCTAGCATGATCTCTCTTGAGCAATGTGCTTTCATTCCGGGTCGCAGCATTTTTGAAAATATTTCTCTTACGCAAGAAATGGTACATTTTATTAATAAGAAATCTCATGGTGGCAATATTATTCTCAAAGTGGACATGGCGAAAGCGTATGATCGAGTGGATTGGTCTTTCTTGTTGGAGGTCCTTCGTATATTTGAATTTTCAACTCAGGTTTGTGAGTTAATTTGGGCTTGTATTTCTTCTCCATGGTATTTTGTTATGATGAATGGAACCCCTAAGGGTTTCTTTCAGGGAGGTCATGGTTTTTGCCAGGGGGATCCTCTTTCTCCCTACTTGTTCATTATTCTTCAAGAAGTCCTTTCCAAACTTCTTGAGAATAGTGTTGTGGAAAAAAGATTTGGGCAATTTTCTCAAGCCAGAGGTACGACTCAAATCTCACATCTTATGTGTGCTGATGATGTGGTGATCTTCACGAATGGTAGCATTAGAACTATTCAGGAACTTTTATCTATCTTTTAGAAATATGAGACTTGGTTAGGTCAGAGTATTAATAGAGAAAAGAATGCTCTTTTTTTTTTTTCATAAGATCTATTCAGGTCGTAAGAGAGCTATTAAGTGAATGACTAGGTATTCGGAAGGTTTTTTTCCTTTCAAGTATCTAGGAGTGCCTATTATTTTGGGGAGGCTCAAGCAAGTTCATTTGGAAGAGATGATCACAAAAGTCCGTAATAAAATCAGTGGTTGGAAGATGAAGCTTCTTTCTTTGGGAGGTCATCTCATCCTCCTGAGGCATGTGCTTTCCAGCATGGCTTTACACTTATTTGCTGTCCTCAGTTCCTAAATCTATTATCAAGGATTTATAGAGTTTAATGAGCACTTTCATTTGGGGATAGGCTAGCGGGAAAGGTAAGAAAATATGGGTGGCTTGGAAGAACATGTGTCTTCCAATGAAAAAAGGTGGTTTGGGTTTACGTCACCTAGATGCTAAGCAGAATGAAGTCACAATGAAACCAAAGGGACATTGTCTCTTTCCAATTACCACGAAGTGGTAACCCAAAGATAGCGCCACATCTGAGCAGCAAAATCTCCTTCAAACAAAATATGATTTTGATCCTCGTACTTACCAGCATAACAACAATCACACTTAGAAACAATCAACACCCTTACATGATGGAGACGATCATCCACACTGAAGGCATGATGCCAAGCCTTCCACATAGAAACTGAAACCTTCAAAGGGAGCTGACTATGCCACATCCAAGAATGCCAACTCATGGTAGAACCTCTAATACGGATACAATCGCATGCTGATTTTGTAGAGAAACAACCACTATCTTGCTTCATCCATACCAATACATCCGATCAGCCCTTGCAAACTGCTAAAGATTCTAGTGTATCATTAACATGATCCTAGCCCACCAAACTAACCAAGAGCTCCACATCCCACGAATTAGACAGTTGACACTCCTTAACTTTAAGTAAAGGACTACCCACCATCGGAAGATTGGAATACAAGGGACCTTGATCCCGCCATTTATCATACCAGAAGAAAAGGTTGCCTTCCCTGAGGCGCCACTTCAAATTTTTGAGAACCAAAGGAATACAATTAGCAATCATTTTCCAAAATCTTGTGCCTTTATTCGCATCAATAAGAAGCAGTTGGTATTATTGTGGGCCTCCTTCCTTCTTTGCTTTCTTGGCATCTTTGGCATCGTAGATGTGTAGCTCACATGGAAGGTCATCTTGAGCCTTTTAGTTTGGTTTGGCAATCGATTGTTCATGTGATTTGCTCTATGACTCACTCAAAAATGAGTAGCATTAATGCTATCCCAAGTGCAGGAGGATGTCGTGTAATAATAAGGAATAAATTCCTAGATCGTCTCCTCAGGGAAAATTTACTCAAAATTTAAACTCGTTGAAAAATTGTGAAAAACTTCACAAAGAAAAAAAAATAAATGGTATGTGCAATGGATGGAAATTTTACTAGTCATGGACTAGATTCATGTTTTTAGATTTGTTTGTCGGATTTGAATGCAGCGATGAAAAGTAAGGAATGAAAATGCATGAAACTAAATTAAAATTGCTGAAATTAATAGACTGAAATTTAAAAGAACAAGAAAAATAAATGACATTAATTTAAATAATAGGAATTAAAGATGCAAGAAAATAAATGACAC